>JAULJZ010082987.1:0-12592 GCA_032270985.1 Heliamphora pulchella
AATCCTCAAGTTAGTGGAATGAGCTCCAATTGTCCAATCCTCGGGTGGTGATCCAAGCAAGGCTTTAGGGTAGACGTGGGAGGCTCGGTATTTTCACAGGATTTCGGCGTCGGGGCTCGAGAACGCTCGGTATATCGGCAGAGTTTCTCTCACTTAGAATTCCTGCTGAAAACGTATGCCGGGGTACGGTATTTATAGAATTCTTCAACCAATGAGGTGTTGCCGCGTTTTGGGACACGTCAGGTCATTTAGAGTTGGCGGCCACCACAATGTAAGTTGGCGGCCGCTGGGTTGGAAAAGATTCTATTGGCGGCCGCCACAATATGAGTTGGCGGTCGCCATGTTGGCTAGGGTTTCCAAAAGGTTCTATTGACGGCCGCCATAATGAACATGGCGGTCGCCACTTCTGGCAATGACTTAAGCAACAAGTTATCGATGGTTTAGTACAATTTCA
Organism: Heliamphora pulchella; assembly: GCA_032270985.1. NCBI lineage: Eukaryota > Viridiplantae > Streptophyta > Magnoliopsida > Ericales > Sarraceniaceae > Heliamphora > Heliamphora pulchella. The sequence continues at coordinate 455 of JAULJZ010082987.1, forward strand.
TTGGTTTCAGAAATTTTGAAGGTTTTTGATGACTGGGTTCAAATACCGAGCTTGGATCACCTCCCGATAATCGTACTAAGGCACTATTCCACCAGTTTTCATCATCGGATTCGCCTAAGATTAGGCGGGGTCAAATTGGGGTGTCTACATCGACACCAACTCTGATATGAGTCGACACCAAGTTCTCAACTGAAAAACTAAAGTAATGCATAGATCGACACCTAAAGTTCCATGAGTCGACACCACTGTGTGGGTGAAAAAAATACAGAAATAAGGTCGACACCAATGAAGCACTAAGTCGACACGTTTACTCAAGAACCAAGGCTAAGACCATTTTAGGTCGACACCAAAGGATTTTATGTTGACACTTGCAGCGAGATTCAAAAAACATGTTGGTTCGAGCGATAACATTTTTAGAGTATTTATTGCCTCTACCAACACACCAACGATCATTTACTTCAGTGGGCTATATAAGAAGTTAATTTTTAAAGTTTTAAACTTCTGGACACTATTCTATTGATTGCGTTAAAAGCTTATTCATTGAAGCATTTATAGCTATTTACTCCTCTCATCTAAATACTCCCACTCTCTTACTTATTTATTTCTAATCATTGTAATGAGTTATTGTTAGTGAATTTCTAATTCAAATCACATTTATTGTAAAAGATGGTAATCACCCTTGTGATCCTTTAAGAGAGTGTGAGAAATTTTTAAAGAAGTGCTTAAGAGTGTTTAGAAAAATAGGAAATTATTTCTAGAAATCCCTTCAAGCTATAAAGGTTTTGAATGTGTCTGTAAAGCATTCGGATGTAGTGCAAATTCTCAAGGGGAGTTTTGAGTAGTGGATGTAGACTTGGAAGAATCCGAACCACTATAAATCTCAGTGTTTGGTTCCAATCTCTCTCCTTAACTTCTTTAATTTTATTGTTGTTATATTATTTGCTATATTTATTTGTAAAATTAGTAAGTTTTTAAAATTGTTATTATTTTTTTAAAATTCAATTTACCTTCTTCTTGAATTGCCTAAGACTAACAAATTGTAAGCTACAAAGTGAAAATGCAAAGAAAAATTGAATTCTATATATAGTGTTAAGATCTAAGAATCTATGCATTGACTCTCCAGATTATGCTTAGTTCTTTCATCACCATATAATATATTTAGAGGTTAAGATACTGAGTGGGAAGGCGTTAAGAACCGCTCAGCCTAATCTCATGATTAGTCTCGACTCATCACCATTAGTTGACAAAATTAAGTCTAGATACCTAAATAATGCATGGATGACAAGCAAAGTTTTAAAAAAAAATTAAAAGGGATCATACTTGTACTGTAGTCCCAAGCATGTAAAAAAAATAAAATAATACTAACTTGTGAATAGAACTCTAGAGAGTCACATTCACTCATCCCTGACACTATTTGGAATGACCGATTATAATTTCTATATTTCTATACTTCACTATATCTTTGCTAGCAAGCAAGAAACAAACCAAAATTCTAACCTAGGTTACCAAAAGAATGCTCGTGTACAAGTTTGATTTGTTCAAAAATGATAGTATTTCTAAACTATCGAGCGAGTTTCATTTAAAACCCAAAAAAAAACAAAATTTTAAAGTTAAAATTGAGTTTTCAGCATAAAGAACCTAAAGCGTGCTAATTGAATAGACAATGAACAATACCTGACAAAATTTGTAAAAAGTCTAAATAATAATCCTAAACATGCATAAAATCATTAAAATATTTAAAAATAAATACAAATATAAAAAATACTTACCTTGAATTGTAGATCGTCGGTTCGTCTAATGGCTTGCTTTTAGGACCACGAACTTGATCAACTATACCTCGAACAACTTCTTTAAAATTGTCGACACTTGAGCACTTAATGAAGACTCAAAAGTAAACTATGATCTCTGTAGCGCTTATAGAGAAAGGAATTATAAAATAAGGATATACTACAACAAAAACTAGATTTGCCAACGCAATAAAAATCATCGGTAAAAGTCTAATTGAGTAGATAATAGTATTTGCCGATACAAATTAGTTTGTCGCTAGCTCGTTGGTAAGAAGGCGCCATTAAAAGGTTTCACCAACGTATAGTCCATATGTTGACAAAAAAGATGGATTTGCCAATATAGTTTTGCGTTGCCAATAAGCTAAATTTCGTGTCAACAAATACATGATCTGTTGGTGAAAATTATTCATATTTAGGCTCCTTTGACACTTTTGCCAACGATAATAGTTGTCGCCAAAAGTAATTATAATATTTTAAATTTTATTACTTTGCCGACACATTAAAACGTGTTGCTAATGGCAAATCTTTGCCCACAAGTGAGTTCATCGCCAAAAGTATTATATTATAGTTTTCAATCCCAGTTCTTTATGTCATTTGTTTGTCATTTTTTGGATTGTCATTTTTTGTCAAATTATAGTTCTTTCAGAAATGCACAATATAAAAATTCATTTCACATACATTCAATCCAAATCAAACCCAACTCATATATCCAAATTTGAAGAGTAATCATTAACTAAATATCTCAAATTATAATCATTAATTCCAAAATATAAGTATCTATCAAAAAATAATCTCAAATTGAAGTGCATTCAAAAGGTAAGAACCAAATTCAAGTGTACTAAAATACATAGCTAGTTATCTAAATATCCAAAAATTAATCAAATCATAAAGTTACTCGAATTCTACTTAGAAAGGAGAAGCAGCATCATGTCCTTCACTGAAAGTATCATCGTCGCTTTCGTTATCCGGAACTAAACCTAGAATGCTAGCCGGATCAACCTCTGCTTTTACCGCTAATACTTGCAAGACATTTTGAAATGTTGTCATGGTCTTTTCATAATTATCCACTTTTTCTCACAAAGTAACTACCTCAGGATGAGGCTCTTTAAGCTATGTGTCAAATGATTCGGTATTCTTGTAAGTCTCATAGCTCTTAAAGAATATTGACCTTTTTCTAAGCACCTGCATAGAAATTTGTTCTTCTGATAATGGATTGGTGACATCAGGCTGCGATTGCTCAACAATCTTTGAAAGCATTTCATCCCGTAATTTTTAAAATTCATAAATCTTATCTATGACATTTATGTACTAGAAATAATTTATAATCCATTCTACAAGTATGACAATTAACGTTTTATGAAAAACATTAAAATATATAAAACTAATTCATACATACATGATGTTCTCGAGCCTTGTCATTTATCTACATATCTTCTCCATGTTAATGTCGTATGTGAGTTTTTTTAAACTTTTCCACAATAGATAATTGTCTACTGTTGTTTTTATTAACCTATAATTCCATAGCGTTATTTTGTAAGAGACTACAACAAAATAATAAAAATTTATAATGAAACATATATTATTTGAACCGGTACTTACCATCATAGATGTTCGCGATAAAAACGACATGAACCCGCTTGTATGATTATATTTCACACAAGATCGTGCAATCTTTGCTTTGTTAGACTTGTCATATAATAAAACAAAAGACAACCAAATAACAAAATCAATGATATATAACTCTTGCAAAATGTTAATACTAATTTAACAAAATCAATAAAGGGTACCTTTCATTTCTCGGTCTCCCACACATTGTCAATCATGTTTACCCAATCATCTAGCTTACAAGGATGTAATTGATGATTCTTGGGGTCAAGAACCTTCTCTTCCTTGAGGGCAAGGTAATACTTATGTAACTTGTATTTCCATTCTGAATATGATTGCTTGCACTTTTGATCATTAATGTGATGAAGAACTAAATCATTTTTTTAGCCCCAAGCTAAAAAATTTGCTGCAATTGGAATAAATAATTAGAATATTTGTTATATCATGCAAGAAGTACGTTAATAGAAGATTAGAATATGAGACAAGTATTATTTATTTTGTATTAATCCAACTATCATCACAATAGACTCTTTAATTACAAAATTAATCTCTTTCCAACCAGTTGGTTGGACTAGTGCATAATCCCGAATGTTTTAGTCAAGAGCATTTGAAACACGAGTTGCGTCCTCCCCCTCTATTGCCATCTTTGTACGATTAAACAATAAGAAGGGGATGACCAACTTGTTTTCTTATCTTATCCACTTGCTTTCCCTTTGTAAGTTCACGCTTCTTGCCTGAAATTGATATGAAACTAACACAATAAACTAATATAACTAATAGAAACTAAGAAATAATATGTATTATATAGAACTTGAGAAAATGCATTATGTAAAAAAAACACTATAAAAAGAAAATATGCTCTATAATGTGTTTTCATAAAAGCAATTTTATAAAATATTTTTTATAAAATATTTTTTAAAAGATTCGACAGAATTTTTCCTATTTTTTGGACATCTTGACAATACAACTGTCTCTAATGTAACCTATAAACAACAAATTCAAAATATATTATACACGAACTCATCCTGAATTTTAACAACCACACAACAATATAATCAATAGGCCTTAGACCATCCATCCTAATTTCACATACATGCAATCAACGTCCAATTCACAAAACATATTTAATACAATTTAATAATAAATGAATCAAAATTTGGGTTAATTAAGGAGCATGGGAATGGATTGCGTCTGCGTGGGAATGGTGTTAGGTTAATTATGGATTTAGGAGTTTAGGTATTTTGGAATAGATTTTTTATGTTTTTTTTTGTAATTTTTTTTGTAATTTTTTGATTTTTTAAAATTTATTTTGGTTAAGATTTTTTAATTTTTTTGATTTCTAATAATAAAACGAATATAAAAGTATAACTTTTTTTACTAGACTTGAAAAAAAATTACTAAAGATGAAAAAAGTCATAAAAAAACATTTAAATGGTTTTTTAAGGCTTTTTATTTTAAGGCTTTTTTGGTCTCATATGAACTATTTTTTATTTTTTGGTTATTTTTTTACTTTTTTAATTTTTTCATAACGAGATAAATTTAAAAAGTATTTTCGTTTGAACTAACGTACAAAAATTTACTAAAAAAACTATATAAAAAAATATTAAAAAAATTATCTCGAACAGAGCCATTATTCGGGATGAGTTATCTATTTTGATGATGGGCGTTTTAGAGTTTTGAGCCAGCCTCACACCGGATTCGTTAGGGGTTTTGATAAGTGTTAAAAGGATTGGTTAGTTTTATATAAGATTAGGAGTTTTATATAAGTTTATACTAAAACTACGTAATTTTATAAATAAACTTATTAAAATTATATTGATTAAAAAAATATGTTGATTTTACCTATGCATAAAATTTTTCGGTAATAAATTTTTTATTTACCAATGCATAATATGTTGGGAAAAGTAAATAAACTTATCGTATCCAAAAATATGTTGACTTTTACCAACGCACATAGTTTGTCGGTAATGAGTTTTTATTTACCGACGATCCACATGTTGGGAAAAATAAATACTATGTAGGTAAAAGGTTTGCATCCTGATGGCGGAAAAAAAATTTGGCGCCAAATGTTTTTCAATACTATTTGCCAACGAATGAGTTCTATGTCGCTAAAATTTTTTTTGAACTTTTGCCAACGTATTTTGTTTTATCATAGCCAAAAATATATATTTGCCAACTAAAAATGCCATACGTGGACAAATTTAGTCACCAATTGTGCATTTTGTTGTAGTGATGTTGGGGCAATTTAGTCATTTAACATCTTTATCAAACAAACTCTATTGTGTCTATCAAAAAAAGTAAAAACAAATACAAAGAATAAAACTCTATTGTGATGCCACACCATCGTTAAGGCTTTGATTGACAGTTTAATTTCTTAATAAAAAGGAAAAAATAATAATTATAAAGAAATTCATTTGACTTGCATAAGACAATCAAAAAATTAACTTTTTTTAAATTTTTATCTGCATCCAACTATCAATATTGAAAAAGGCATGGGAGGACGTTGCAGATGTCTAGGATGAACAATATTTCTTCTAAGGCTAGAAGACCACTAGAAGACACTAGCGACTAGAGCATGTCGTGAAAGAAGTACACTTGATGGGCGTGCTTCGACCGTGTCTCTAGGGCACAGTTGAATGTAAATATCATGAATGCGAGGTGCAGAATACCAAGTTGAGAACCCCGGGCAACCACTCCCCTATGTGCCAATTGCTATCGCATCTAGGGCCCTGGCGCCTAGCTCGGCTGTAGAGGCCTAGTCTGATCTGAGAAGTGTTATTACTATTTTGATACAACCAACTAAAAAATCAAAAATAAAATAAAATTATTAAACAATTAAATTACAAACATTTACCTTATTTTTATTTTAGTTTTTTTTTTACTAAAAAGTAAAAAAAAATTTTAAAAAAAAACAAAAAATTGAATTACTAATCAAAACCCTAACACTTTCATGCATAACATGAAACTAAACCATTTAAGTCTACTAAATAGATCTATCAACCTATGGTGGAATCTCACATTTCAGTACCTAATGAAGATATCACATTTACACTCGTTTTAGCCAGATCATAATTATAATTACAATCAAAACAATAGTGTTGATTCGAAAATGATTCTGTATATATCGACGCTTCTCAATAACACAACATATCGCAATTGAATTCACACCATACACATATCATCAAGTTCTAAACATCTCTTCTGTTAATATATCATATATTAATTCATATATCATTACCTTGCGATTGTTCAGCACTAATTCAATCTAATTGATCCATAACTTATTTGATGTATTTAAAAGCTTTAATCAATTCAAAATGCTCAATTGTAAACTGCAAAAAAAAAAAATTGGAAAAACATACACCTGTAAAACACATATATTAAGGGTGGGATTCTAATCATATAGTAGAGTGTGGTTTCAAACTAGGGTACTTCTTCATTGATCTTATATTAAACAAAAAATACATAATAGAGACAAAGAAGAGACAAACCGATTGAGGAAGAGACAGCAACAATAGCACCGATTGGGGGAGAGGCAGCGGCAGTGGTGAGGTGCAGGCTTGAGAAAGAACCAACGGCAGTGGCTTGGGGGAGAGGCGACAGTGCCAACTTCTTAGGGAGAGGCGGCGGTGACAGCATCTTAGGGAGAGGAGGTGGTGGTAACTTCGGGACAGCAACGGTCGTAATTTAGGGAGAGGAATATTAGAGATAGGGTTTGTGGCGTGTGAAGGTGATATATTTTTGTATCAAACCTTCCATACCAAGCCTTAAACTTTTCCGTATTAAGCCCTTTGCAACGACCTTCATTGCCAACAAAAAACACATGCCTTTCTGCGACGCGCTGAGTTGTTGCCAAACAAAATCTCACCATCCGCGATGAGCAGTGTTATTGTCAAATAAGAAGGTCCTAAGCACGCAAAACCAATTGCGCTGGTGCCATTTTTTTAATCCATTGCTAACAAACAACTCTTATTGCGGAAAGATTATATTTCTTTCGGCAACAAATATTAAAAGGTTGTCGTGGTTGGTTAACTTTCCACAAAAACCTACACAACTCGTCGTGAAAGAGTGTCGCAAAATGTGCATATTCTTATAGTGATTGAAGGAATTTAGTTGTCTTTAAACTTTTGGATGTAATAATCCTAATTCGTTTAGGAATCTTAAGATTATTAAAACTCCTATTAGAGTTTAGAGTCTAAAAGTGTTGGAGTTTTAATTTTATTAAAAGTCTCAAGCCAGAGTCTTATTCATATCTGAAGACTCAAGTACAACACCTAAAGCTCAAGGTACAAATGACTAAAGCAAGTTCGTGCAATAGCAATTCTGGCAGAATACGATCTGTTGTATAACTGCTCGAGTGGTCCTAGGTTCAATTTGCTCGAGAAAACCCTTTGCAGTTTTAGTTTCACTGAAACTCTTATTGTTGGGCTTATATGCCTACATAAAGAGGTATACCCCATGACTTAAAAATCACTTCAGAACACATAAAAACCAAAACCTTTAGAGATAAACTGAAGTGCCTTTCAAGTCTCAAAAAGACGAAGATCATTTGTATTCAGCTTAGATGAATATCTAAATTTAACGACGAAAGATTCTGTCAGTGTGTAGCTTCAAAAATTCGTTGTTGCGGTGATGAAGTGTAGAACAATGTATGTTGATTGGACAAGCAAACATAAGACGTTTGGATTGAGATTTCGATCAAAATCTATAAGTGGCATCCTGTAACTATTCGACTTTTAGTGTTTGATTACTTGGAGTTGGATTAGACCCGTGGTTTTTAGTAGAGTTGGGGTTTTTCATGTAAAAAATTACAAGTGTCTTCTTTTGTGTGATTGATTTTATTTTTAATATTGCATGCGATTGCCTAGACCTAAAATAAATCAACAGCTAACGTTATTCTCATTCTACTGCACATAGAATAACTCAAATGTTATTTATTCAATAACTATTGGGGATTGATGTTAGCTGTAAAAGGAATCGAGAGAAGGAACGTGAGATTTTTAGTCAATTTGTTTATACTAATTTTCAATCTCACTTACTAGTAAAAAGTGAGATAAAAAAATAGATTACTATCTCATCTTTTTAGAAACTGAGATAAAATTTTTTATACTATCTCAGTTTATTTAATAAACTGAGATTAAAAATTTATTTTATGTTTTTAATCATGTTTTTATAAAAATTGTTATCTTTTTTATTTTTTCTTGAGTGATCTTTTAAAAGTATAGTAGTAATAGCTAATTAATTATAATTCCATATATAATAGCGTTTTGTTTGCAATTTGAGAAAAGGGTTTCAATCCCTCTTTTCTTTAATCTATAGGGAGAGGGAGATTCAAAAACTCAAGATAAATTGAATGAGGGACAAAGTGTATTTTTATCAATTTTCCATAAAACAATTCATTTATGCATATTTAAAAGGATTCTTCAAATTGGTTATTTAAATTCTACTTTTTTCGGTTCAAAAAATAGGTGTTTGCATGACCGAGAAGCACATTTTTTAATGAGAGTAATTTATTAAAAAAATGTGTTTGAAATTTTTGTATTGATTGATGGTCATTTATATTAGCGGAATTTACAAATGTGATTAAGGGTAATTTTGTAAATTACATTGTTTAATCCCATTTGAGGCATGCCCAATTAATGCAGAACTACTCGACCTTTCATTCATGAGGGCCTGACCACCGAAAAGCCCAATAGTGATAGTAGAGGCATGACCTGATAGTGGTAGATTGGCCTCAAAAAGCCCATGTTTGATCAAAAATGGTCCAACAGTCAATACTCATTGCTACGCCATGACTGATGATGGATTTCAGCGAGATTCCCTCGTTTAGGCTTTGGAAATGTTAAATTTGTCATTTTAGAAAAGATTTGACATACCAATTTCGAGAGCTTCCCATATCCGTTTAAGTTTGAATTTTTTCCAATAATCTTATATTTTATTCTAGTTTCAAAATTTGAGCCAAACTCAAATCTTTTCATTTTTGGTAATTTTTTGGTTGCCTCTTATTTTTACCTTGACAGGCAATTTTTCAGAGAATTTTCTCTTTTTTTGTGTTTGTTATTAGAGGGAGTATATCTAATTTAAGCAAGTTCGTGGATTTTGGAGTTAGTATCCTTTTAATCGATACGCTTTCCTGCATCAGTTGGTATCAGAGCCTAGTCTTTGTTCGAGACATGACCATGGCACGAGGAGGTGCTGCCAGTAGGGGATGAGGGGTAGATTTTCTATTATCGAAGAGGTGAATGAGTGAGACGACCTTGCACGAGGTGCCCAAGCAGAGGAACTGACATAGTTCCGTGATGTAATTACCGCATTGACCGAGCAGATTGCAGCTATGAAGGTTGTGGATCATCCTCGTTGCCGTCCAACAAACCCATAACCTCGAGAAGGATAAACTGACTGATGATGGTTTCAATCCTTTTGTTGAATATCTTCTGAGGGGGAGGGGAAGAAGAGTCATTGGTAATGATCGTGATTCTAGACATTAGGAGGCCAGGTTGAAGATCGACTTACTAGAGTTCCAAGAAGGTCTAATGCCAAAGGAGTTCCTAGATTAGATTAGTGTTGTTGAAGAAACCTTAGATGTGAATGAGGTTCCCGAGGCCAAACCGATTCCTTTGGCGACTGCGAGATTTCGAGGAAGGGCTGTGGCATGGTGGCAGCAACTCAAACTCACCCGAGTAAGGCAAGGAAAAGAGAATATTAGTTCGCGGGAGAAGCTAAAGAAGTACATGTGTGCTTCTTTTTTGCCCGACAATTATTCAAGGTTGATGTACCAGTGATTGTAGAATCGATAACAAGGGTCGCATTTTGTTGACGATTATACGACAGAGTTTTTTCAATTAATTGCCAGAAATGACCATTCAAAAATCAACGAGCAGTTGGTGTCACGTTATATTAGAGGCATGTGGCAGCAGTTTCAGGATACAATAAATTTGTTTGATGTGCATTCAATATCGGATGCTCATTAGAAGGCTCTATAGCTAGAAACATAGTTCAGTCGCTGACCAACAGGGGTAAACTGGGGTGGTTCAAGTTGTGCAAGGGTGAACCCAGTTTCGACCAACTCGTAACCTGTAACGAGGTCAGCCATAGCACCGCAGGCTATTAGGGCATCCCTGACTGGGTTTGTAGCAATCCGGACCTTTGTTATTTTTTTGCGACTTTACGAAAACACATATGTCACGATCTATGGAGATGTTTGGGAATATAAGCCATGCATGAAAGTCTTTTTTTAGTTTGTACGTGTTCGTTTGTGATAGTTAAAGGTGGAATTTTGTAGAAAAACGTAATGGGATGGCATGTTGTGCGTGTATGGTTCAATTACAGCCTTAGTAAGAGGGGTTTGCAGCTTAGGGTTGACCGCTCGAGCGGTGGCCTAACCGCTCGAGCGGTGAGGTGGCAGAGAGTTTTCTGGAGTGTGACCGCTCGAGCGGTGGGGGTTCGCTCGAGTAGACTGTCGCGGACCTGATATTTTTAAAAAGGGGCGTGGACCTTCTTTTCTCATTTTTCTCCTTATGTCTCTCTCTCTAAAGCAAGTGTAAGTGTTAGGATTTGGGTTTGAGAGGTAATAGTGGCTTGTTTGACTTCTTAGAGTGGGTTTCTTTTCTTTTCCCTCAGTGGTTCGATCGTTGAAGACTCGATCTTAGCCTTGGAGGCGTTATCCTCACCACGTAGTTGGAGATTCAAGTGATTAGAGCTTTTTCGAGGCTTTTTCTTACGATCTAGCGTTAAAAGGTAGGATCCAAGACTTTCTTTGAATATTCAAGTGATGACATGTGTCGTATTTTCTAATTTACGAACACAAAGACATAAAGTTTGTGATTTTCAAAATCCTAAGTTTGAATTTAGTGATAATGAAGATTAAATCTTGGATTTATGAAGGATTTATCATTAATCCATCTTGATGTTGTTCTATCTTGTGTTTAGAGTGAGAAATAAGAACTTAGGGTTTGTGTTTTGGGGTTAAACCATGGAAATTGGGGCTTTTGGGTTTTAAGGGGTTGTATAATGAAATTGACATGATTAACGGTTAAATAAAAGGTCGTCATCACCTATTGTGAATTTAATTCCATGAATTCATGTGACGTATATTGATATTAAGTTAAAGGCGGGTTGTGTTGAATAAAATCAACGAAATTGTGAATTTGAAATCACATGATGACTAATTCGGTTTTGAGCCGAGAAATATAGAAATGTGGATGATGAAATTGTATAATGAAATGGGTTGGTGAGAGGAACCATTTGGGTTGAACTCATATGGATGTGTTGTGTTGTGATATGTTAAAAAGGACCGATTTCTGAATTATTTAAGCTTGGGCACGTGTTGCTCCTCGGTGAAAGTCTAGAAAACTACCCAGATTGGGTTCTCTGCCTGCCGGCTAGCAACTGGGAAAGGACATATTCGGGTTCTCTGCCTGCCGGCTAATGACCGAAAAAGGACGTAGTTGGGCTCTCTGCCCGCCCACTAGTGACTGGGAACAGACGTTAATCGTGTTAGGGTATAGAACGTATCGTTACCTCACGGGGCCCGTGTGGCCGGATTGAGGGTAATGCTACATGGGTCTATACGCTCGTCCGACGCCGGTGCCTAAGATTTGGAGCTATGAATTGGTGAAACACAAAATGAGTTGGTAAAGCGTGTGTAAGTGTGTGTGAGTAGTGGCGGAGTTGGGTTAGAAGCAACCCAATTTGGTAACATGATAAGATAATGATATGGGTTGAGTTACTTAAGAATAGTAAAATT
>JAULJZ010082998.1:0-12592 GCA_032270985.1 Heliamphora pulchella
CTCAAGATACCACATCCATTCCTTGAATGAGGACTTGAGACACATCTGCGAAGAAAATCAAGTTCTAATTTTTTGTACTCAAATTTTCTTGAGTAATTTGGTGTTACTTTCATGTGAATGTATTCCCTTTGGAATCCAAACTCATTTTGCAGTCAAAGTATGTAATTTTCTATGTAAATAATGTGCAACAGTGTATCAATACTCATAACAATGAAAGCAAGTAGCATTGGAATGATTTGAGGATGTTTTAACAAAATTTACTCAAAAAATTTTGTTTCCTTTTTATTTGGTATCCAATTCCAGCTTTGCCAAAAACAACCTTTTGCATTCCAAGAATTTTGTTCAAATTTTCTTTTTCAAGAGTAAATCTATGAACAGTTTTTATAATGCCTTCAACCTTTTCATTTAAAATTTAGTTTTCATTTTTCAAGGACAAAATTTGGTTTGATAGCAAACATTTTTCTTCTTTTAAAGCTTCAATTTCACAAGATGAGAAAATAACTAACTTTTTAAGAATAGCATTCTTAGCACCCATTTTTTTAGTTCATTATGCAAATCTTCAAATGCAACTTGAAATTCTTCTAAAGAAAAAGGGTTAATGATTACCTCATTGTATTCTTTGTCTTTGAGGCAAAAGTTAGTAACTTTATTTTCCTCATTTTCATCCTCATAGTTGTTATCTTTAATCTCACCCCATGCAGCCAACATTACCTTCTTGAAGTGCTTCTTGAGTTTGGGACACTTGGCTTTTATATGTCCAGGTTTCTTGCATTTAAAACAAATGATCTCATCTTTCTTGTGGTCATTCTTAAATCTGCTTAACTCACCCTTGAGCTCGTTGGGTTCTCCTTTGTGCCCATCTTTCTTGAAGAATCTCCTTCTACTTTATTTCTTACTTCTAAGAAATCTTTTAAACTTTCTTGTAATGAGGGCTAGATCTTTATTTTCATTATTTGTGGAGTCTTTCATTAGATTCATCATCAAGAATGAAAGATTTGAAAGCTATTCATTTCTTATTTTTGCTATCATCTTCATCATCCATCTTAATGTTCATCTCATGAGTCATGAGTGAACCAAGAAGTTCCTCTAAGCTAAGAGTAGTGAGATCCTTTGCTTCTTGAATGGCAGTGACTTTAGCTTTCCAACTCTTAGGTATGCATTTTAGAATCTTTCTCACAATCTCTGCTTAGAGTAAATCTTACCAAGAGATTTTAGTCCATTAATAATATCAGTTAATCTAGTGAATATTTTAGAGATAGTTTCATCATGCATGCTTCATTTTAAACAACTCATAATTGTGAACAAGCATGCTAATTTTAGATTCCTTGACTTGGTTGTTTTTCTCATGGATAATTTCAAGTCTATTCCAAATCTCCTTGGTAGTGTCACAGGTGGAGATTCTATTAAACTCATTTGGGTCAAGAGAGCAATAAAGAAGGTTCATAGCCTTAGCATTTTTTTGTATTTCTCTTATATCAGTCTCAGTCCATTCACTCTTAGGGTTAGGGACAGTTGCCGATTTAACTGTTTTGATAGGTCTTTTGGGTCCATTTATAATAACCCTCAAAAGGTCATAGTCTACAGCTTGAATGTATATTCTCATTTTAGCCCTTCAATAATTGTAATTTATATTATTGAACAAAGGGGGTCTGTTCATGGACTGACTTTCAGACTAAATAGGTCCAATACTGGTGGTTGCCATAAAAACTTTTAGACGGTTAAGTCAAAACAAGAGCCTAAGCTCTCATACTAATTGTTAGTTCAGGCAACCCAAGAGAGGGGGTGAATTGAGTTTTAAAATAATAATAATAATTTTAAAAATCTCTTTCAAAACCTTTTAATTTTACAAGCAGATATGGCGGGTAGTAAAGCAATAAAAAATTAAAGAGGTTAGGGAGAGAGAAAATGAACCAGACACTAAATTTAAAGTGGTTCGACTTTTTTTAAGCCTACGCCCACTCCTCAAGACCCTTTTTGAGAATATTCACTAGGATCAAATGCTTCACAGGTACATTCAAATGTCTTTTACAATTTCAAGAAGATTCTACAAAATCATCTCCTATTTTTTCTGATCTCTCTTGAACTCTTCTTTAAAGAGGATTACTCACTCTCTTAAAGGATCAAGAATGACTCATTTTCTATTATAATAAATGAGATAATCAAAGATTCACTAACTCACTCTCTTTACAAATGATTGAAAATAAATGAACAAGAAAGAGTGAGAATTGGCTGGAGGATTAAATGAGTAATAAATGCTTTCTTGAAGATTTAGAGGTTTTAATTCAAGTAATAGAATAGTGTCCTGAGATTTGAAACTCTGAAAATTAATACTCTAAAATCTAACCGTTGGAACCAGTGCGAGATTTGAAATCTGTCACAGGTGTTGACACAAAATCATTTGGTGTCGACACAAAATATCTAGGGCTTGGTTTTTCAAGTGCTTGTGTCGACTCAGTTCTTCGTTGGTGTCGACCTAATTTCTGCATTTACTTACCCATACAATGATGTCGACTCATGAATTATTTGGTGTCGACCTCATGCAATTCTTCAGTATTTTTAGGTGAGCCTTTGGTGTCGACTCATATCTCTTTGGTGTCAACCAAATTACTCAGAATAGCTACTTGAACTTTAGTGTCGACTCAAAATCGTTGTGGCGTCGACTTATAAAGTTACAGTTAGTCTCGGAACTTTTAGAGTCAACTCATTTTCATTTGGTGTCGACTCATAAAATCTCATACAGTCTTAGTTGTTTTTGTGTTGACTCATCTTCGTTTAGTGTCAACCTAAAACTCCTGTTTCTAAAAGGAACATTTGTGTCGACTCAAAAAGATTTGGCGTCGACCCTTTTTTACATGGAATCAGGAAATGGCTTGTAGCTCTGGTGTCGACCAATTTCTCTTTAGTGTCGACTCATTTTGTTTCTCAAAGGGTGTTTTGGTGTCGACTCATGTAACTTTGGTGTCGACCTATAAAATTCAAAGTCTAAAACCCGAAGGATCCTTTGGTGTCAACTCAAAATACTTTGGTGTCGACTCAAAATGAATCCCGATCCAATACCGGAGGTGTTGATCCAAAATCATTTGATGTCGACTCATTTTGTGTTCCTAAAACATCTTAAGCAAAGTAATTAAGGTGTCAACCCTAAATTTCATTTATGTCGACACACTTGAGAATTTCAAGCATGCTTTACCTTAAAGTATTGATCTAACTGTCAACCCATTTGATGCAAAGTGTCAGCACAAATTGCATAAGGTGTCAACTTATTTTTCACGTAGTGCCAACACTTACCTTTTTAAAAATATATAAAAATAATTTTTAAAATCAATTTAATTAAGAAAATAAATTATAAAAATTATCAAAATCAAATTAAAAAATCATTTGGCTAACATATATTGTAAATGGATATTATCGAGAGAACATGGAAAATTTGAACAAATCCAAAATTTCGAGTTACCTGAGTAAGTGGCTCGGTATCATACATGAGAGCATTACATGGAGATAAGATTTTTTTGAGGCATCTACTATGACCCAAGTTACTCGAATCTGAGCTACTTCCCTCATAGTAGCTCAGATGCTTCAGGATAACCTGATGAGAAATGTTGAGGTATCAACGAATTTAGATGGAACCCGGGCTAGTATGATATATAGAAGAACATCAAGCAAAAGAAGAAGGGTGGTAACCTTAGGAGTAACACCCACCCCGAGCGACTCGAGTGGTATGACACGAGCGAGTTGAGTAGCACTTATGACTCGAGTGGATCGACTGGTTCGAGCAAGTCTGTTCGACACTGGTAGCTCGAGTAGGTTCAAAAATCTTGGGTAGGTCAGAGAACTTCAAAGAAACTAAAAGCTCGAGTAGCTCTCAAATGAGTGTTAAGGGGGAGACCGGTTTATGACTCCTAATGACCTAAATACATGAAGTTATTAAAGAGAAACTGACCTACATGGACTGCCAAGCAGCTCGGTCTACTGACATCGCCTATTCAGCACCTAGGAAGGTAGAGAATGTATCATCATCATTTAAATGAAACTCGACCTACTCGAGTTGATTGGACACGAGCCACTGGGACTTCCCAGAAGCTTGGTTACCTAATGGTAATTGCTTATTGCATAGAAGCGTATGACATTCCATAGCACAAACTGTGAAGTATAGCATAGATTATGACAATAACTCTGACTACTTGATTGTATTGCCATGGCACAGACCATGAAGACAGCACAGATTATGAATGTAGCTCTGACTACCTAATCGTGATGACATAACACAGACTATATGGCTCAACACAGACTGAATAGCCATGATATAACATAGACTATGTGCTTATTGATTCCTCAAAGAATCGAAAGAGTGTCTCAAAAACAATTGAAGGCAATGGCAGTACAATTCCGCACGAGATGTTGGGAGACATGTGACTTGGTGGCTAAGGAAAGGACTTGTCGTGTTATGGGACTCACCCACTCGATTTATTTGAGTGACCCCCGAGTCACTCAACCTGAGTGGGCTGGGTACTCATGGGGCACCCATCCACTGGCTGACCTAGTTGAGTTAGAATAGAAATTGATTCTCCAAAAAGTGATTAATCTACAAATAAGATCTCTTGATTCCCGAGATTATCTTTCCTGATTTAATCATATCTTTTAGAGAGTACTGTTTCAATCCTAATTGCTCTATCAGAGGGTTATAAATAGGAGGGATGGTCGTGCTCCTGAGGTATTCTGATTTAGACGATCTGATACGTGTTCATACTGCCAGATACTCCAAACTGATTAATTAGCCTTCTCCTTCACTCAACCACTTCTCTTTCTGTTCTGTGTTTTTTATTATTTCGGTTATTTCACATCTCCGAGTTTTTTATTAGTTATTCTCCTAAAAGAATCCTATATATATAATTTGAGGTTATATGTGGTAATTTTAATCATTTGGGGATTGATAACCCTCCCCTACTTAAGTAGAGTGACCCAAACCCATAGAAATAATTGCAAAATCATTATATTAAGTGAGTTTATTTTGTTTAGGCCTTAAGAGTTTTTTCCCCCTCATGATCTTCAAACAAATAGCATTTCATCTAAGTTTTGGTGTCTATTAGGGGTGTTAAAAAAACTTGGGCCTGCGAGTCCTCCAAAGCCAACTCGTGCTTGTCACTGTAGCATCTTGGCTCTCTCAAGCCCGAAGAGCGGTAGACTGCGCCTGGGCCTCCCCTTAAAGCCCATGTGCTAGCTTGAGCCCGGCCTGTGGGTCCGCGCCTGAGACTCGATCCGAACTTTACTACAAAAGCCCAAATGATAGCTTTGCCCGAAGCCCAGTCTGAGGTTCAACCTTAATGCTTTTTTACATTTTATTATATGCAAAAAAGCAAATATATAAAAATTAAATAATAATAAAAATAATTATTAGAAGCTTATACTTATAAACTAAAATAAATATAATAAAAACCATTGTTTATTAAATTGTCAACTAAATATAAACTTATAGTAATTTATTATTTATTAAATTATAAATACCATTATTTATTAAATTATAAGTTAGTTTATAAAAATAAACTTATAATAAACTATTATTTATTTTTAGGGCCTATTAGAAAAGGAAAAAAATGATTGTGAAAAAAATAAATATTTATATTCTTAAATTTAACTACTATTCGGTAGAATAATAGTTAAATCCAAGTATCGTTCCAACATGAATTATTAGGTCGAATCACAATTCTTTATAATCAAAAGGTCAATTTGGTTCTCTAATCAAAAGTTGTCTATTTTGTTATTAACCTAATGACAGAAAATAAATAAAATTGAAATTAAAAGTTTAATTAGATGAGGAAAGAAAATTTTAAGATTTTGAATCTACCCTAACTAAGTATTTTAGATCCGTCAAGATTCAATTAATTTTTCATAGTTCAGCTTAGTCACGTCTCGGCTACAAGCCTGACTCGGATGATCAAGAAAGATCATATTTAACAAAACCTGGCATAACCTATTTTGATCGGCACGAATCTTCTGAGTAAAATCTGTCACGATCCGTCTTATTCGGATAACTTACCCCACGTTTGGATTGAAACACGAAATTAAAACGATTGCATAATCTTGTAATCACAATCAAAGAAAGTTAAAGCGGTAACTTGAATAAAAACTTTAAAGCTTGTTGATAAAACCCATACAACAAAGTTGAATCTGGTATTGAAAGAAACTAGAAATCCTAACTAAAATCTAAAATACCCGATTAGGGTTTCATCTAACCTTAGGATGGAGAGTTTAGCCGCTTATGCTGCGGCTGTGGTCCATGAAAGTTGAAGAAGATTGGACTCCTGGCCTCCATTCCCATTGATCTTCTCATCAATTCTCAAGCCCTAGCCGTCGCCTTCTGTACTTTCTTGAACTCTAGAATGAATGCCCCTCAATTTTGCCCCATAGCCACCTATTTATAACAAAGTTGTGCCCTAGGGTTTTAATTCTTACACAGCCTGATATCTCATGCCTCATTCGGAAGCCTGTCTAGACGCAAACTCTCTGGATGAAACCATTCGGACGAAATTGTCCAGAATGCCCCTTTTTGATATTTTTCCACTTTTCAACCCGTTTAAGCTCGTTTCTCCGCATTCTTGCCCCTTCTGATGCTAATAATGAAACACTTATAAAACATATTAATTAATGTAAAGTCAAATGTTAGCTAATTTATAGGATTCGAACGACGCTTTTACTCATCAATCAATTTGCCATGATAAAAACCACATTCCGTACAACCGTAATCCCGCTTGTGATAAATTATTTAATGTTAGTGAAGCAAGTATAATTGGCTTCACAACTATTTGTAAACTTAATGGGATCTGTAGAAGATAAGGATTAGGATCTACTGGTCCCGTCCAAGTTGGCTGAGATGTTAGGGATGAATGCCACTTGTACGTCTGAATAAGAAAGTGGTGAGATGGCCGTCGGTGGCTTTACACCGGTGGACCCTCTGACAATCAAGCCAAGCGAGAGTTTAAGAGAGAAAAGAACTTCTGAGAGTATTTTGACAGAGTTTTGACTAGTAAAAAGTGAGCTTACCTATTTCTTCAGATGTGATGGCTATTTATAGGAAGATGCATACTTGATTCGCCTTTGGAGTCCGACCCGACCCGTGCAGGTCGGGTTGTACTTTTCTCTCTGATCTATGCATAGCAATTAATGATCTGATGGTGACTTATCAATGCTATTATTAGATCTCTCTGCAAGATCCTTTTGTCATGTCAAGCTGTCCATCAGTACACAGACTTAATCTTGCTCTAGTTAAGTCAACTCTTTCTGACATCCTAGCCCCAGAGTTGGTTTAACTGCTATTGATCTCTTATCTCGAATTCTTCCTGATACGCGTATCACGGGACACTGATCCCAAATATTAACCTTCGAGCTCGGCTCTAGGGTTCAAACAGCTCATCTTGCTCGGATGTGAATGCCGAGCATTCCTCCTCACGGTTCCGAGTACCCCTTCAGGGTCAGGAACGAACTCTTTCTGAATCGGGATCTAAGGCCGAGCTCAGATCCAAGGCCATAGCATGGGCCATACGCTTTGAGGTCTCTAGAGCCCAATCATACTGTCAGTGTAGCTCGACTTATTGCCCGAGCTAATATGTGTATGCCGAGGTACGTGCCGTGGTGAAAAGGACTGTTGCGTTGTACGTCCTTCCACATGTGCTTCACGTGACTTTGATCAGAACTTAATCCCCCTCAATTACCCCCATCATCTTGTTGTTGCTTAGGAACTCGAGCAACTAGAAGGTGATGTGTTGTCCTTGTTCGATTTTTTGCCTCACACTCTGATCGGGGCTTAAAGAGAAAACTTTGTTGATGTACTGTCTCTTAGTCTTCTTTCATGCCAACTATCGCCTTCGCCACGTGGTGGTACCCTATCGGTTCTACAACACATTTAATGCGTGCATTAAATGCGTACGACGTTAGCTGTACCTTGGGCATAGGAACGTCACAGGAATGTCGACCGTCGTTTTCAATAAATGTCAATCATTTTGTTTAATTATGGTGATCTGCTCGGACTTTCAAACCCGATCAAGAAATTTTGCTTGGAATCATTAATCTGACTAGGAATAGTGCTCGGCTTTTTTATCTGAACATCAGTACTACGAGGTCTACCGTCATGATCTGTTCGGATAGAGTTGCTTGAGCGCGTGCACCATTTATATTAAATGCGCATTAAATGCATGCGGCGCGTGTCAGAGCATGTGCCATAACTGCCGTCTTTTGGCGCTTCGTTTGAGTGTATGTGTAGCTATAAAAGGGGGAGGGTATTCCCTCTTCTCCTCTTTTACGAACCATTCTCATTCCCAGTACTTAGGCGACTTTCAGCAAGTCCCCGACGGCCGAGATCTCTACAACTCCGACGACCTTCGACCCTTCTAGACTCAATTCTGTTCAGGTTAGCTTCCTACCTTTTTCTCTTTCATCTTTTCTATAAAAAACTGGGGTTAACGCCACCGTAGTAGAGGCAAGACTTATTGGCCTACGTCCCAAGTGCCCTGGCGCTGCCGTTACCACCCCCTGCGGCGGCGGTGTTGCTAGGGAAGTGCTTATATTTGTGTATATGCATGTATCTTGAATCCTCTTCCCCTCTTTTTTTTTTAGAATGGGGGGTCTTACTCGCTATATTGACACTCCCGAGGCTTTGGCCGAGCTCCATCGAGCTAGGTCAATCCCTAACGATGTCACTATACGCCAGGAAACTGATAGAGAGACCTGGACCACAAAGGAGCTCGGGGCAACTGTCTTCTCGTTGGTGGCTCTTTTGGAGTCTAGGCTAGAGTTCCCGCTCCCGAGCATTGTAAGGGAGGCTCTAGCTTTCTATTAGCTGTGCCCGACACAGTTCACCTCCAACGTCTTCTGTATTTTGATGGGGGTAGCCTTGTTGAATCGATATATGGGCATCGATCTCGGTGTTCGGAAGATTTAATATTGCTACTCCATCTCTGAGACGTCCAAAGGTCAAAATAGGTATTACCTCAAGGCCAAGGACAACCGGAACATTGTGCTTGGGTTTAAAAACTCACACATGGGTAACCTGCATGACTTCTTTGTGGTCGGGGGAAATTGGCAGCTCGGGCTTGGCGTTCACGATCAACGTGTTCGGCTTTGCCCCACGAGAGCTGGAACCCCAGGTAGCTGAGCTCATTCCCCTTAAATTTTGTATAAATTGTCCCTTGTTTCCATATATATTTCCAAGAGGCTCTTCAACAGCGTTCCATCCGCCCAGAAGAGCTCGAAATCCGTTTGATCCCTGTTGAGGGGGCCACTGCTGAGGGAGGTCAGAGCACGAAAGCTTCCACTTTTAGAGCGGCAAATAGCAGACCGTCCTCAAGCTCAACTAGCTGCACAGTCCTCGAAGCGATAGAGATGTTGTAGAGGAACCTATTCGACCTGCTCGGCAGAGTTCCCGGGCTGACCACTCCAGCCCGCCCAATCGGGGCTACATCCTCCCAACCAATGATGCCTGCCATAAGTGCTCCCGCCGCACCCCGGGCTCCAACGCCTTTGCCTGCTTGAGCCTCGACGAAAAGGGCAACGGCCTCCGAGGTGGCCGAACGATAAATGAGGCGCAGCATCGAGCCGCCCACCCCATCTGCGTCGACTCGGACTGAGGGATTTGGGGTGCCCTCTGAGCTACCGTTCGAGGTACCACTTACTTTCGCCCCTACCCACCGTGGTTAACCTCTCACTGTTCAAGACTCCGTGTGGGAGAGCCACCATGTGGCCTGGGATTTGGCGAAAAGCCTCTGTCTTCCCAAAGATAAGGCTTCTTATGCAGCCCTTCCCAGCGTCGCGTTGTGCAAGCAGGCCGCACAACACCTAATCGTGGTAAGGTTTCAACTCCGAGCTAGCCTCCTCTTTATCACTTGTACATATCTTCTGTCATATTTACCTTCTTATATCTTCTCTTTTACCGAATAGGGTCTTTAAATAGGAATGGAGGCTGCCGATCGGTGCAGCCAGCTACAAGAGAAGCACGACCTCTTACACGTCGAGGTCCTGAAGCTTAGGGAGGACGTGAAAGTCCTTCAAGTACAGGTCGGCGAGGCCTGTGCGGCAAAGGATGAGGCTAAAGTCCAAGCTACTAAGCCTTTAGACTCAGTCAGAGAACAAGAAGCCAACCTTGCCTTGTGATCGGTCAATTGGATGCGTCCTCCAAGGCCAAGGCTGCACTTGAATAGGAAAACGCCGACCTCAAAATCGAAAGTGCCCGGGTCTCAAAGGAGAGGTACGACGAGGGGTATGAGAGGGCCGGGGACGTGTACTCCACTCAGGTAATGAGCATACAGAACCCCCTTTTTAAGATGGGGTGGGACGCTGCTCTTGCCGCTGCTATGGTCGGCCCTGAATTCGAGCTTCACAGGACAGTCTCCTGGATTCAGCCGTCCATACCGTTCCCTGACCAACTCGCACACCTAATCGGGAGTACCATCCCACCGGGACCGATTGTTGAGGCTGATCCGATAACAATGGTTGAGGTCCCTCCTCCTCCTTTGGAACAACCAGAGTCCGAACTGCCACCTCCTCCACCTCCCGAGCTCCCATCTAACAACCCGATCGGCGATGACGAATTCGAGGAGCTCGAGCCTTTGTGGCCCGAACGTACGACCTCTCCTATCAATGTCACGGTTGATCTGACGCTGGAGGATGAGGAAGCCCACGTGGACGTTACTCGAGGTGTGGATGAGGACGTTGGCATTCCTGCACAGGTGGAGACTTCTAGGGAAGGACCAGCGCAAACACGTTAGCCGGACAACATTGTCGAGTCAGTTTAGTTTTCCCATTTTATCTTTTTTCAACTTATAAATTTCTTTCAAGTCTGCATTGCACGGCCTCGATCCATTTGTGAGGTCGACATGCTTTTTCCTTGTACACAATCCCCTTTTATTAATGAAAATATTTTTGTTCAATCTTTTGCTCTTCATCCCGTGCTTGTTCTTCCTTTATTCGTAATGTCAATGCAAATTTCAACAATTTCAATGCAAGTACATGGACCTCGGCTCTACCATGCTTTGTGAGGTCAGATAGTCTTTAATCACACTTATATTGTATCGAGCTAGGAGATATGTGGCCGAGCAATGGCGTCTTGACCCAAAAACGGTCCTTTTAGTCCCTATTGGGCTAATGTTTTGCCGAACAGGGTCAATTGTGCCCCAGAAACAAGATGTAGAAATCTCAAAATTATGAAATGATCCTAGGTTGGCTTGGGTTTCTTTTGCCCAGGCATGACTCAGAGTCATCTGAGACCTGCTATGCCTAGTCAAGCTAGGGTTTTCTTGCCCAGGAATGACTCGAAGTCATCTGGGACTTTTACTTGCATAGCCGAGCAAGGGCTTTCTTGCTCAGGCATGACTCAAAGTCATCTAGGACTTTTACCTGCCTAGCCGAGCAAGGGCTTTCTTGCCCATGCATGACTCTAAGTCATCTGGGACTTTTACCTGCCTAGCCGAGCTAGGGCTTTCTTGAAAAGTATTAACCACATGCGAACTTTTGAAAAGTCCCTTTATTCATTATCCTGACAATTGAAGCTTTAATGATAAAACTTTCTTAAATTCTACGTGTTCTAAGGTTTTAGGATTCGCTTTCCTCCCATATCTTCAAGTCTGTACGCTCCTGTGCCTGCAATTGACGTGACTTTGTATGGTCCCTCCCAGGTCGGGCCCAGCTTGCCATCAAGGGGGTCCTTTGTATTAAGGAGGGCCTTCCTAAGAAGCATCTCACCGACCTGGAAGCTCCTCTGGTTAACTTGTTTGTTGTAAAACTTTACAAGTTGTTGTTGGTAGGATGCCAGCTTGACCAGGGCCCTCTCCCTTCTTTCCTCGGCTAAGTCCAGGTCCCAAGCGATAGTGAGGCTATTATTCTCGGACTCGAAGGCTTCAGTTCTAATTGTGGGTAGCCCGACCTCAAGAGGGATTACTGTTTCTAAGCCATAGACCATGGAAAATGGCGTCTCCCCAATAGAGCTTCGAGGAGTTGTTCGGTAGGCCCATAACACCGAGGGGAGCTCGTCCACCCATTTTTCTTTGGCCTTCTCCAACCTTCTCTTTAGCCCTGATAGAAGTGTCTTATCCAAGATCTCTGCTTGGCCATTGCTCTGAGGGATCGAGGGTGTTGAGAAATAATTCTTTATTCTCAAGCCCGAGCAAAATGTCTTGAACAAATTACTATTGAACTGCTTCCCATTGTCTGCAACTATGGCACGCGGAATACCAAACCTAGTAATGATATTCTTCCATAAAAACTTCTTCGCGTCCACATCTCTGATATTAGCTAAGGGCTCAGCTTCCACCCATTTGGAAAAATTATCTGTAGCTACTATCAAGAACTTTTTATTGCCGGGTACCTTAGGCAATGGCCTAGCAATATCCAGTCCCCATTGAGCAAAGGGCCATGGGTTGGTGATCGGGCTAAACTCCTCGGTTGGTTGCCTGTGCAAGGGTGCAAACCTATGACACTTCTCGCACTTTCATGAATACACCTACGCATCCTTCTACATGTAGGGCCACCAATAGCCCTGGCTTATTGCTCGGTGCGCCATAGACCTTCCCCTAGTGTGACCCCCACATATCCCTTCATGAAGCTCGAA
>JAULJZ010083009.1:0-12592 GCA_032270985.1 Heliamphora pulchella
CTCAGGGTGTTCCTCGCAGAGGTCGTCGGCGTCGGAGAAGAATGAGACGCCGAGATTGGCGGCGGCGGCGGAATAGTCAGATCGCGAGTAAGCGAGCACGGTGTGGCCCTGGTGGATTAGGGTTTTCGCGAGGAACTGTCCGAAGTTGCCGAAGCCGATAATGGCGATTTTCAGCTTGGTGGATTTGTGGAAGCGGTCGGATATCTGGGACTCGAAGTCGAACGGCTGGGCGGCGTCGATAGAGCAGATTTTGAGACGGTGGCAGCGGCGGTGAGGGTTCGGCTGGCGCAGAAGGAGGCGAGGTGGTGGCGGAGGCGGCGGCGGCCGGGAGAGAGAACGGCGATTCTGTAGGGTGGAGTGGTGGGTGGAGGGGAGGGAGGAGCTGGTGGTGTGTAGAGGCCGGGGAGAGAAGAGAGAGGACATGGCGATATATGGCGGGGGTAGGGGTGGAGAGAGAGAGAGAGAGAGAGAGGCGTCAGTAGGCAATAATGACGAAAATTTTCATGTCGTTCTGTTATTTTGAATGGAATCGGTGGTTTTTGGCAATGGCAGTGAGAATAATTTTTAACTTTTTTTTTTACTAATTTTAATAATAAATTATTAATTTTGTTTAAACACTCCTAATTTTTATTAAATGTTATAATTATTTTTTTATAAATAATTAATTTTAGCTATAAGTTAGCATATTTTTAAAATATTTACAATTTCTGTTACAAATTATAATTTATAAACTATTAATTTTAATAATGCCAAATACCATAATTTATAACATGCAATGAAAAAGTTATATTGGCTCCATATTTTGTTTGGTAACTTAGCTTATAAACGCTTTTTTGAAGTTGTTTGGATAAAAAGTTAGATTTTTTTGCTTTTTGTTCAAAGTGAACAATTTTACCTTTCTATATATTTGATATTAACAATTATATGTAGTTGGTACTAATAATAAATAAGTTATAAATAATTAGTATTATTATATGTTAAAGTAGTGAAAAATTGAATAAAATATTCTGATAATTTATGTTTTGATTTGACTTTTTGACTTTTTAAATTTTTTAACAAATGAACAACTTTGTCTTTTTGGCGTTTTTAGCCAAAAAGTCAAAAATCCAAAATTATCAATCAAAACCTTAAATAGTGGGTTTTATATTTTTTAATCCAATCCAGTCGCTTTTTCACCCTCAATTCAAATATGCCCAGAGAATTACGTGTCATTATTTACAAATTGCTTTTATTTAATCATTTAACAAATAATATTATGTGTGAGATAATATTAACATATTTTTATTAAATAAATAAAAAATAAAAATAATTTATTTAATATATATTATATATTTTTATTTATAAAAAATACTTCATAAATAATATCATATAGTCATGCCAGAGTGTTATAATTTTGGTCATAAATGAGATGCCTCACCCTTAATTTCTGTTTAGGTGAATATTAATAGGTGAATATTATATGCCTTGATTAACAACTTTGGCTTTATGATTTTTTGATTTTTTTTATTAAAAATACTAAAAAGTTAAAGTTGCTTATTCGACAAAAAAGTAAAAAGATTTAAAATATCAAAAAATCAAATCAAAATACAAATTTTTAGAATATTTGATTCAAGCTCTCACCACTTTTAAAATATAATAATATCTCTTATTCATAATATATTTGCTATCACTATCAATTACATATAATTGTTAATACTAAATATATAAAAAGTAAATTGTCTATTTTAAACAAAAAATAAAAAAATTATCTTTTTATCCAAATAATTAACTTCAAAAGTACTAGCTTAAAAATTAAATTATCAAACACCTATTTTAAAATCAATTTAATTTTTTAGTTAAAAACACACACAAAAAAAACTAATTTTTAACCTAATTACCAATTAGACTCTAAATACTCTAACCCTCAAAATAAAATCTTAATATCATCACGTAGTCATCCGAGAGTAGTTATAATTTTCATCATAAACGTCAAACGCGGGGCATCACCCTTCTTTGTTGTTCTAGGTGCATAAATTAATGATTAAGCCCTTTTTTGGAATATCAAAAAATAATAATTTTTAAGAAATATAATTTTTTTATAAAAAAATAAAGATTGTTTCTTATAATTTTTTTTGTAGTAGTTTTTTATTTTTTACTAAAATGTATAAAATATCTTTACTTTTTGTTTTTAAATTGCAATATTTAAAATATTGGCATATTTTTATTTTTTTTTTGTGAGAAAGTTAAATTTTTTAATTGAGCATATTATAGTTATTTTATTTCAAAAAAGTTAAAATTTTTGAGATATGTATAGATTTTTTTTTTAGAAAAAAAATTGAAAACAAAAAGCTAGCGGTTTATTTAGTTTATACCAAATAGTGCAGCTTAAAAATTAGATTTTTTGCAAAAAGATCGGCTTTTAAGTGAAGTCAAATAAGGGCTAAGTGTGTGTTTGGCTTAGCTTTTTTTTATATAATTTTTTTAGTGAATTTTTTTTAGTATTAGTCCAAATAAGTGGGCTTTTAAATTTCTCTTAGCATGAGAAAATAGAAAAATAAGATTTTTTGACCAAAATTTTAAAAAATTCATATAAGACGAAAAAAGTTAACTTTGTAGGTTTTTTGAATTTGTTTCTAATTGTTCGTTTTTAGTAATATTTTTAAGAAAAATTGGCCCGAACAAGTATACTTTTAAAATTCTATCATCACAAGAAATCAAAAAGTAAAAAATTAAAATTAAAATATAAAAAAACTCAAACAAAAAAATATTAAAAAACTTTGGGAAAAAGCCACTAAATTTTTTAGTCCAAACATAGGCTAACATGGGGATATTATAATCTTCCCAATACTCTAACCCTCAAAATCCGACTTTATTTTGTTAGTTTGAAATTGGTATACAACGAATAAATCATCGATTAAGTCATGTTGAAAAAAAATTATTCGTATAAAAATTTAATTTTATTGAAAGTCAATAAGTACGTAAACAAATCATATTTTGTTTTACAAATGGACAACAGTTGCTTTTAAATTAAAATATTTTATTTTGTAAAATAAAATACGATTTTTTTCATATATCTATTGATGCCCAATTAAATTAATTTTTTACCTGAATGATCTTTTTTCATTAAGGTTTCCAATCATCGTTGACGACTAATTTTATACTCACAAAATAAAATCTTAAAAAGTTTTGAGAGAAATAGTCTTAGAGGCCTATTTTGATAACCAATATAGATTGAATAAGGTTAACAATGACATGAAATTAATATAAAAAATGTGATTAAGATCGGATAAGGAGTTAGGATTACTTATTCACCTCCTTAATTTGCATTAGATTAGATGGGAGAGTGAAACATAACTTTTTTGATTTGCATATATAGAATTAGATTATATTTATGACTTTTTAATTTTACCCTCGTATTTCTAATTTGTGCATTCGAAATTGTTCATATATTCAAATTTCTCACACATGCTTCCATTTTCTCACACATGCTTCCATTTCGGCTAGATCCCACTTTACACATAAAGAGAATTCCTCCGGAAATGATGGTGGCACTAGAGTTCTGTTCTTGCAAAACCAATACGATTTGTAACAAAAAACACTTAAGAATGTTAGAGAATATAGAACCAATATTTAATAAAATTTGTGAAAATCTACTTTATGAAGTATATAACACAAATTACAAATAGTGCCATAACACACCCCGTCACTTTTTGGGGAGTACAATAGATTTTTTTAATAGATGACATCAACGTGTTATGAATTGCTCCTACCTAGTCATAGTTCTGCATTGCACCAATATCCTCCATGTAGTTGAGATATATCCATCCAATAATGGTGCCTGAAGTGGAGAAAAACAATGTCAGATAAGTAAGCATGCAAATCAATCGTACAACATTCTCAACATCTTCTCGTTGTTTGCTTAATATTAGCTTATCAGCCAATTCCTTAATTATTGGGCCAGTTATCCTTCATCCTCCTCCAATAGCCCTCCTTTCTATGAGCGTTGTTTGTCTGCACTTGTACGCCAAGTTTATGCGCTCATTTCTACATTCTATTCCAAAAATCAGTTTGATATCTCGTGATGATAGTTCCATTAGCTTTTTTCCAATTTTGAAGCAATTATGGATCAGGTTGAATGAGCTTATTAGCTTGACAACGATGGCACCATGTTTTCGATACTTTGCGTAGGACAACTTATTCAATAGCGCACCAAATAGGGACCAAAATGGTGTCATCGACAAGGTTGTTCTATGTTTTTCCCGTAAATTGAGGTTTCCAATTAACTTTATAATCGCACCCATATTTGTCCTAAAAGGTGTGGAGAAATTGATAGGAATACTACGCACGGCTGTCGAAAGGTTTGCTTTTGTTTTTTTGGGAGTGGTTGCAACATTTCCTCGAGTACTACTCTTTTTTGACTTTGCAGACTTTACATTTGGTGATGTAACCTTAGTACTTTGTACAACATTCTTTGGAGGTGTTGTTGCCCTCTCGAGCCCCTTTCTAGCACACAATGTCCAAAATGACAACAACAGTACATATCATTGCCACATAGTAATAGTACTACGTTTCCAAACGAGAATATTAGCTTTACCTAGAATTATGGAAAACATAATATTTTATTATTATTTTGTTTTTATTAAGTTAAAAATCTTCTAATACTGTAAACAACACAAACATCATAAAATAACACAGTTATATGCACACATATGTCAAAATAAGAACACATCCAATACTACTCTTCCGCACAACCAAGTTTTGCATCACTTTTGAAGGAACAAATGTATTGACAACATAAGTAAACATGTTTGACAACATAAGTAAACTTTTTTCCATTTTGACAACGGTTACAATGACAAATATTAAAAATTTTGGTAACATTACAGTAACATTCTCACAACTGTAAAATCAATAAATGTTCCAAAAAAAATTTTGACATTGTGACATTCATATCTAAACAGAAAATTATGGTCACATTGCAATGTGGTAACATTACAGTATGATAATTAAGAATAGGAAAATTTTTGGTCAGGTCCTACTTTAATAAGTCAAGTACCACAAGATATGTCAAATATTCTCTTTGTCAATGTTATGAGGTTGTTAGTGTAATGCTTTAGCCTATGTTTGGCCTGTCTTAAAAGCCAGGCTTTTTCTATAAAAAAAAGTCACTTGATGTGCCTTAACTTGGCTTTTTAGCTTTTTTCTCTCACAAAAAAGTCATGATTTGACATTTACTTTTATCCAAAAAACCTAAAAGTCACTAAAAAAATTAGTCCAAACACAGGCTTAATGTTATCATTATGGAATTGTAAAATTGTGAATTTTAGCCATAATATTTTATTTTCATTTTAATGTGGTGGGAATAAAACTGAACCTGAAAATGTGAATAACTATCACGTTGTTGGTGTCAACTGTCAGTTTATTTTCTTAAAGGACACGAAAGTGTCCATTTTTTCTTTTTGTGAGGTAGAGTACCACAAATGAGAAAGTTCACAAATGAAAACGTAAAAGGAGAATGTTCTCTTTCTCAATGTTATGAGGTTGTAAGTGTTATACTTTAATGTTATCATTGTCGAAATGTTTAGATATGTACATTTTGGCCATAAAATTTTTGTTTCAATTTAAAGTGTTGAGAATGAAGCTGAACATGAAAATGTGAGAAGTGACATGGTATTTTCATAAATTGATAGTTTATAATATCGTTTGTTAACTTGCATTGCAATAATCTAGCTCATTTTCAAACATTTTCCCATTTTACCAATTTGCACATCCAAAGTACATAAGCATAAGTTGGTATAATGAGAAGCATAAGTTGATACATGTTCATAATACTCATAAATGAGAAAGTTCACAACTGAAAACGATAAAGGAGAATGTTCTCTTTCTCACTGTTATGGGGTTGTAAGGTGGTGTTTGGTAACATTTATTTTTTTCTGTTTTTGTTTACCAAAAACAATAATTATGTTTTTGTTAAGTTTTCTTGTAAACTGAAAATTTAAACATGTTTGGTAACATGATTGTGTTTTAAAAAATGTCAAAGCATAAAAAACGGAATCATGTTTGATAACACAATTTAAGTTTCTTTTTTTTTTTAATAAGAAGAGGGAATAACACGGGACAATGACTCCCATTTTCCAATCTCAATTCCCATCAAATATCTAGGTTCATTAATATTTAATTTACTTCTGGAATTACATAAGTAATTAAAACAAACACATTAAAATTATAAAAGATAGATAATCTAGTACATAGCTTTTACGATGACAACAATCACGAGAAAGAGGATTATAAAACATAAAACACAATTGCAAGCACAACAACTATACAACTTGGTATTATTCGGATAACGCTTTGGTGGCATTCCTGGATTACGTTGGACATGGTAATCATCAACCCATACAAATGCACGCGAGTGATTTAACCCTCTAAGGCAACGATAGAAAGCCCTCTCATAGTTTTGACTTGTTCTTGCAACGTACAACTGCATGTATCCTCCGCCACAGATGAATAGAGGTCCATCAGCTACATAGCGTGCCATACCTAAAAATTGACAGGACCAAACTATCAGCATCAGCAAATCATGATATATATATATATATATATGAACATAAATGAATCCAATGTTCAATATCGAACATAGCTTAGACATGAAAGCATGATACGTCTAAACTACGAACTTGAGTACTTCTACACGACTGACACATACCATGAGAAGAAAATGTATGAAGGGTTAATATCAACAATTATGGCATTTACAAATCATCTACTAACAAGAAACAAAACTAATTAACGTATGCGAACAGAGTTCCAAAATGTCTGGCAATTTCATTGCGAACATTTGACATGCAGCGTAGCTGTGTTAGACTAATGTCAAGTCTTGTCAGATTCTGCGTGCTAATACCTATGACATCAGGTGCTCCCTTTGTTGGCGGCACATTGTCCTCATTAAGTGCTTCGAGGAATAGCTCATCATTCAAGTTATGAGCTCGAATCCAATTACGAACAACGCAACATGCCGTGGGAATGTACTTTTTCTTGTTGAGCGGGTATGATGGCATGTGAGATAAAATAGGAAATCGTGCTTTTAAGACTCTGAAGCACCGCTCAATAACGTTCCGCAATGAAGAGTGTCGATAATTGAACCACTCTTTGATGCTTGTTGGTTGTGCCTGCCCGCGATAATTGTTCGTATGATACCTCTCTCCTCGATAAGGTGATAAGAACCTAGGCATGTTTGTATAGCTTGAGTCAACAACGTAGTATTTTCCTGCCCAATATAAGAACAACAGTATTATGAAATGCAATAACATGAGCTCCTAGAAAAACGATCCCATTGTAACATTTATATTACCTTCAAGAGGTAATGGAAACCCCATATCCGGGTTATTTAAACACTTCGTGAACACCCTCGAGTCATTAGCAGTCCCTTCCTATCCAGTAAGTATATACGTGAACTTCATATCGAATGAGCAGGCGGCCATAATATTTTGCATGGTTGTGCTATGCCTGCCACGGTAGGGTATTTGTTGTCCGACGGGCACGCTGGCTGAGATGTACATCCCATCGGAGTGCACCGATGCAATCCTATTACAAAAGGTAAACTAAATCATATTTTACGTGTGTGGCATGCAGACCTAGTAATGTGAATATGGAGTACTTTAAAGAAAGGCCAATATTTACGGTTATTTCTTATTTTGAAGGGAACTTTATCGAACGGTGGTGGACGAATGAGTAATGAGGTGACTCTGCATACAGCTCTCAAAACGCGGTTAAAGTACGTAGAAATGGTATGGCCCGAATGTTGGAAATGCTCTTGGAATACTCGGTTCCTATCATTTTAGCCTATTATTAAGAGGAACATGCACACTTGCTCCTCCACAGTCAAATAACGCGAATTGCAAAGTCCAGTATGATCTTTCAGTAATGTGCAGAAGCCAAGGAAGACATTAGGTTCCATACGAAAATTCTCGTGCAGCCTAGCCTCATGTCCACTTAACAATTCAAGAGCATACTCATTTCCTCTTAACATTGAAGTTCTACAAGGACGATGATTAATGTATATATTGAAATATTGTTGTAAAGCCACTGTGAGTACAAACATGACTTCTTCATCGTTAGACGAAGAGTCTAAATCAGACGAACCATTTCTTATACCTAAACGTGTATTTGACATGGCCTCTGGAAAAGAATATGAGTACAAAATGCCGAAACTCTATCCAAACATAAAAGTTATGAAAGAATCATTATCTTAATATGTTGGAGCTATCCCAGCTTCTGTCCAATCATCAGGTTACAAATTTGTAGATGATTAGTTCTGTCATATTCACAAAATGCTGCCACAAAACTACATAATCAAAGTCCTAAAAACAAACTACAAATTTGTATACAAAACAGTTACCAAAATTGCCAGAGGCAAGGGAAGTAAAATGCATATATTTTAACAACTAAAGATATCAATAGCCTTTTTCCATTAAACCCCAATACGAACTGGCATACCAACAAGTTGTACAGCTGTATTTTGTACAAGTTAAAATAATAGGATTTAAACATGAGATAATAGCATCTATATAAATATCATGTCTAATTATTCTGTTTTATTATATAAATATCAAACACGCCCAGTGTAAAGTGTAACATCTCAACAATCAGAATATCTAAACATCACCACTCATAAATGATGCCATACAAACCCAAATAAGGCCAAAACTGAAAACTCTATGCACTACTTAGGTAATGAAAAATTGTTTTAAAATTCTCACGAGAATATTCATTATGAGGGGATTAAAAACAAAACAAAAAAAGATTTTGAATAATCTCGCTTTTTTTTTGTTTTTTTAATTTTAAGTCAAATAAGAAAAAAAATTATTTAGTTCAAATTGACTTCAAATCACTGTGAAAAAATAAATGTCTTGTTTGGCTCTAATTTAAAGACCGATTTTTGACTTTTTACTTTTAAATGTCTTTAAAAAGTCAAATAACAAATTACATTTTTTCTCCCTATAAAGTGGCTTAAAAGGTGGGTATCACTTTGACTTAAGAGTAATTTTTAACCTTTGTTTTTGTTTAAAGTTACAAAAAATATTTATATAGCATGTATATAAAAAAATATATCAACAATGACTGATCAGAGAAGCTTTTTAAATTAGAAAAGGCACTAACTAGAGCTGAAAAGGCCAACAACTACTAAAAATTACCTCTTCTAGAGTAGTTTGGAGCTTTGACAAGCCTGAACTGAAACTCTTGGAGATGTGCTATTGGCCTGTGAAGATTGAGCCTGCAAGAAAATTAAATACGCAGCTCCACAATTAATATTACAGCAGGTGTGCAGTCATTGACCATGGGTCTATAACAATTGTGTCATATTATAGCAGGGTAATAGTAGCCTTGGCTGTATATGTAGGTCTGCAGCTATTGACCATAGGTGTGCATAAAGTATGCTTAAAGTAGAAGCCTTTGACAGTGGTAGCCTTGGTTGTATGTTCACCTCCACAGTAAATACATGACTTGTTCCATCAGTGTGCAGCTTGGCAATGCAGCGTTGGCTGAATGTGCAGGATGGTAGAAGAATATTGTTGAACCGTCAAATTTCAACTAGAATAGTTCATACTCATTCTTTGAATGTTGTTTTAATTGAACTTTAAGAAGAAGCTCAGTTCAGTCACAATAAGAGAGAGAGAGAGAGAGTACAGTTCATATGCGAGGCTCCATTTTCCTAGCTCAAACAGCTCAGAATCTGGAGTACAAACAAGCGGTGTTTTTTTGTAAAGCATCACTTGTGAAAAGTTGATACAAGTCAATCCCGAAGTGAAATTAGAAGAGTTATTCAATGCAGCACCACTATCATTGTGGAGCAAAGTGGAAATCATTCCATGCTAGAGCTGCTAACACTATTGAAGATATAAAACTATTGAGTGTTATCTGCTCTTTTCCTTTCCAAGTGAATTCTTTTCCCTCTGGATTGCTGATTGTAATTGCCAGAAAGGCCTAGCTTGATTGAACTTTGAGCTTAAAGTTGTGTCTTTCTTTCCTTCTCCCCCCGCCCCCCACCCCCCCTTCATACATTTAACTAGAAAGACAGAAAATGACAGACCTGTAAGACCTGTGTTTGCCCTTTTCATACATTTAACTGGCAATCTCCTCTTCTATACCACGGACTTTAGCTCTACTCCAAAAATACGTAAGCCATTCCTATGAAAGTAAAAGGTGACATAAATAAGAATACCACCATCAGAATGAGACATACCAGTTTAACCTAAAAAAAGCTTTGTTCATAAATAATATCAGAGAAGTGATAATAAGCACAACACTTAATTGAGGTCATTGTTTGATAAAGAAATCTTAAACTATGCATTTCTAACTCCAGGAAATTCTATGGAGGGATGGAATGAAAATAGAGAAAAAGGTCGTGAAAAGGGATGCTGAATATTCAAATCTTTGACAAGGCTGTGCCACTGGAGGTTGAATAGACTCACTATTTATGTATCAGAATTTTACTTGGTTTAGATTTCAAATTACTTCGTTTATGCATACTTGGATTATTATCTTGTCGAAAAACAAATAATACTAACTAGGAAAAATGAAGTTACATGATGTTTACCTTGCGAATTTACTTGCAAGGTGCTTGCACTCTTCTCTCATTGGACATGCATTGCAATTTGATTTTCTCTTTGTACAAAAGACCTGCAAAATTTTGGCATCAGTTCATTATAGCATTGCTTCTTGTGATAAAAACAAACTGAACAAATTAAATGCAACAACATATTTTTCCAAAGGTAATCATCTGATAATGTAGTTAATATCTATATTAGATAACACAACATATTAGATGATAGTTCTATTTTCTCTTTTTTCAATGATGGTTCTAATCGGTACAGATACGAAGATATTTTTGAATGGAGTTCACCATTGGACACCTAGAAGGGAACAACATTAGCATTTTTGCCATATGTTGGAAATCTCTTTGTTATTAATAATTGATTGGTATATGATACTCACTGCTCCAACAAATGTATTTGAATTCTCTCTTAAAGTGGGTTCAATTGAGGCGAACTGCTACTCAACCTACGTTCCTGTCAACCTATTTTACGAATAAAAATGAAGAGAATACTGATAGGACATTTAAACTCAATTGAGGCACTAAATTATTGGTAATGGTGATACGATCTTGCTGAAAATGCATGATGGTTGAGAGTAAAAAGCTCTATACAGTCCACACTTTTCAACCTTCTATGCTCAGCAAG
Organism: Heliamphora pulchella; assembly: GCA_032270985.1. NCBI lineage: Eukaryota > Viridiplantae > Streptophyta > Magnoliopsida > Ericales > Sarraceniaceae > Heliamphora > Heliamphora pulchella. The sequence continues at coordinate 11,220 of JAULJZ010083009.1, forward strand.
TATTCCCTATAGAAATAGAGTATTTAAAATTAGATACTATAATGCCCAAAAAATTAACAATAAAGTACTAAGAAATAAATATTTTTATTGTGTACCTTCGTAATTTTACCAACCTTATGTCAATGGTGACTTCATAATTTTGGAAAAAATAGGTTAATAACTATCCATTAGATTATACACACTTCCTGGTGTAGAATCAGAGAAGGTGAAGAGAGGAAAGAGAATGAGAGAAAGAGGAAGAAGATACGAGGGAATAAATTCTGCATGAGAAGAAAAACAATACATTCTTTCAATATTCAATATACAAACCTATATCTATTAGATATACAATCACATATATATAATTCAAATCCTACCCAATAGGAAATAGGAAATAGAAAATTTGAAATTCAACCAATAAGTTCAGATAATACAGAATACCATATATTGATGAACCATTACAATTAAATTTTTTTAACCACACAAAATATGTACTTTAATAAGCAACTGGCGGAGTGTGACATCTAAATTAGTATGATGTACAAACAGTGGCAAGTAAGATAGAAATTCAAGACCTCCTTGAAAAGAACATCTTTAGACTCTTTCGGACTCAATTCTGCAAGGGAACAAAGACCTCAAAGTTATACTCAGGTTTATTATGGATGATCAACAGAAGATCAGTTTGAACATCTTTCCAATTTCTGAGACTACAAATTACAGAATATTCCAACCATGCATCTTGCTGCAGCACCGGGCATCACAAATGTAACTGAACAATATTCCAACCATCCAATCATCCCAACAAGAAACAGGACACCTCTCTCTACAAATTTCCACATTTGCTCTATCCAGTTCACAACTTCACACCAACAACCAAGTTTTTTAATTACAATAACAAAGAACATAATTTATCTAAGGCAATAGATGTAAGGTAATAGAAGCTACTTTGGACAAAAATGCATTAACACCAGGGAAGCTTTATGCATCCATTGAATTAAAAGCAAAATTAAATTAAAAAGAAGCAGTAAAAGGGATGCTGTTCATGTACAGAAACAAGTTTGTAGAAAGAGACGGGCACAATTATGGCATTCTCAGAATGCCATAGATTTGCAATTCAATGCGAGCAAATTCTAATATCCATCACAATGAAACCATTATAAACAGTAGTACTAACACAATCATGCAAAACATTAGTACTAAAACAACCGAACATAGCATTGAACTGGCGAAGATGCTCAACATATTACATTACGAATTATATTGGTTCACAAAAGATGTACGAACATCCTCCGAACCAATACTATATCTGAAAAACATAAACAAGCAAACATCCATGGAAAAAGTCTCTACTTGGGATAATAAACTAGAAATACAACTCTATTGGTACAACATTG
>JAULJZ010083031.1:0-34214 GCA_032270985.1 Heliamphora pulchella
TTTGTGTCGACTCAAAATGAGTCTTGAGCACTTCGGCACTTTTGTGTTGACACAAAACTAGTTTGTGTCGACACTAACTTTTTGATACTTGAAAAACAGTTAGGGTGTCAAACCATTTGACCAATGGATGTTGACACACTTGATATGCTTTAAGTATACTTTGCCTTAAAAGTGTTTGACTTAATTTTCAATTAAGATTAACACAAAAATATTGTAATTAAAGAATGCTTAAGTGCTGAACCTTTTGAAATAAAAGTCTTTTTTTTTTGCCTAAGGTGCCAATTTTGATTGTTCAAAATGTGTTAACACATTCATTTTGAAAATATAAGAAATTATCTATTTAAAATTATTTATTCTTAGAAAATAAATTATGAAAATTATCAAAATCAAATTAAAAAGCCCTTGGGCTAACATATATATTGTTTAGAAATGCTTTGTTGTCATCCTTAGTACAAAAATAAGCTTGGTAGGAAATTGGAGTTTCAAATTGGCTTGAAAAAGATAAGTGTTCTAGGACCACACCGATCAATCGGTCCTTAGACCAATGGAGCGGTCTTTGTAGTGGCTCGGTATCTCTATTGCAGGCGCAAAAAACTTCAACCAGCAACAGACCGATCGAGTAGTCTTGGGACCGCTCGAGCAGTCTATCTGTGTGGTCAAATTTTATTCCCATTTTAAAATTGATGTACCTCTTTCATCTTTAAACATTTTTTGGTCAATCTTATGTTCAGATTGAAACCTTGGAGGTTATCAAAAAAGTGTGTTTGGCTTGAAAAGTTAAAGATATCTTAGTTTTCCAAAAACCTTCCATTCTCCTTCTTCTTTTGGTTTATATTGTGGGGTTTGGGGTTGTGACATTTTAAACTCCAAACATGCCTCAATGGCTCATAAAAACATTATGATAAGATTTGTGCTCTCAAAAAATGGTATATAATTATAAAAATAAAATTTGACATGTATTTTGTCGTTTAGCCTTCAAGGTTAAAATTAATTTAAATTTTATCCTTTTCAAAAGTACTGCAAATATAATTGTCAATGTGACATTTAAATTGAGACGGCCAGTCAAATTTTTCAAAATTAAAATTAATACCCAAATTTTATAATATAACTACAGTTAATTTGATTCCAATATGATCTTACGCCCAATTTGGAAACATAGGCAACCTATTTAATTAGGTACCGTCACAATTCAAAGTGAAACTCAAATTTTCAATTAAATAAATTAAATATTTAAATTCACTTAAATTAGTTGACATAATTTTAATCCAACCTTGTGTTCGGTTCAAATATATAGTCAACCTATTTAAATAAACTTAATCAAAAATTAAGTGAAACTAAAATTTTCACTTTTAAAAAAAAAATCACTGAAATAAATTTAAAATATAAATGCACTTAAATTGGTTGACTTAATTCTAACCCAGCCGCCTTGCACCCGAATTTGATATACATTCAACCTATTTAAATGAGTAGAATCGCAAATTAAGTGAAATTTATTTTTTCACTTAAATAAATTTCAAATTTGATTCCACCAAAATTGGCACAGTCACGGTGTTTTGTGACCCCACTTAAGTGCAGTTGTAATATCTTATGACTCGTTTAAATGTGATGCATTCAAAAGTTAAATGAGTTTTGTACTTAATAAGTTTAAAATAATAAATAATAAATAAATAAATAAGTTTGTTTCTTGGAACTACGTTGCTTAATTTCGGTCCAAAGCTATTCTCAACTTAGATACATAGGCAATCTATTACTATAGGTACAATTGCAAAACTAAAATAAAAATAGAATTTAGAATTGGCATATGAATGGTAAGGGATCAGATGCCAACATAGTTAGAATGTACTCTTCTTACAGTGATACCATAATTTCTAAATTCTTTAATTATTAAATGAATTTCTAAGATTCACCCAAAATAAAGACATAAATATATTTACTTTTTTAGAACAACATTTAACTTTATTCTAAGTCCAGAGTTAATCTCAACTTGAATATGTAGGCAAATCATTCAAATGGGTGCAGTCATAAAATTTTTGAACCCAAATGTTTACCCAAATTAAATTCTAAATAAATTCTAAAGTCTAGAATAATGGGTCATCTACCTATTATAAATTAAATTAAATCAAATGAGTTTTATACTCACCAAATCTTAAAACTAAAATTAAAATAAATTTATGTTAACCATATAAACTACATTTTGCTTAATCTCAAATCATGGGTATGTAAACAGCCTACGTCATTACCTAGGTTTAGCCCCTAAAATAAATAAAACTAAATCACCCTTTCTGCCTTGATCAAAATAGGACATGTAATAAATAAATTGTTGGAATAAAAGGGTGTTCCTTTTAAATTAGGGAAGTAATTAAGAGATGCATTCTATCTTGAATGAGTTTGACTTACATAATAAAACTCACTTCACATGTGTAAAATCATGTTAAGTAATTAAATTCAAATTTTTACCTAACAATTTTAAATAAAAAAAATAGTAATTAATGACGAATAACACTAAAAATAAAAATGTAAAAAACAAAGAAGAAAAGTTATAAATAATATGATCTTTTAGACTTAATATATTTTAAACAAAGTATTTTATAAATGTATTCATATTTTTAAAAAATGTTTATTTTATGTAATCAGGAGCGGGGGCGTATTCATATTTAAAAAAAATATTTATTTTATGTAATCGGAGGCGGGGACAAACATGGTAAAAGAAGCAAATACTACTCCCACCCCATTTATTGTACTGGTAGGAAAAACCCGTAGATAACGGAGCGGGGACGTACGAAGACGAAATGGGGCTAGGCAAATTTCCATCCATACTAATGAGCACCCTTATACTTCTTGTTCTGGAGCAAGACGTAGATTGCACAATGTACTGCGATGCCTCTAAGGATGGACTAGGGTGAGTACCTATACAGGATGGGAAAGTAGTGGTATACGGTTCAAGACAGTTAATACTGCAGGAGAAGAACTTACAGGGGAAGTCCATACATCTAGTGAAGTTTCCATCGCTTCATCAAGGAATAGAGCGTTACATCAGAGAATGAGAATATACAATGCATGACAACTCTTCAGTGCCTTTGGTTGAAGTTGAAGGCATGCCCGAACTTCAAGGATGAAATTGTTTAAAGAGGATAGTTTATAAAATATTCAATTTATAGGTCACAAAGTTATTAGAAGTAAGAATAGAAGTTCGAGTTTTAAGGATCCAAGTTAAGGGTTTATGTTGACACAAAGCCTAAAGACGATGTTCATGGACCAAACTTTTCTCGAGAGAGACCGACCTAGCCATCCAGCCTTTTTTAGCCCAAAAATGATTTGGGCTAGTCCCAACATAGTTTAGATCTTATTTGAAATAGATAGCCCAAATTTCTAAGCCCAAAAGAAAAATAAATGAAAGATTTAGGCCTAAAACCCAAAATAAGACCCAAACCCAAATTAGAGCCCATAAACCTTTTTCAAGCCTATTATCATTTATTTTATAAATAAAAAATAATAAATAAAATAATATATATATATATATATATATATGTATGTATGTATGTATGTATGTATGTATGTATTATGTATAGTACACATGGCACCTAGGGAATGATGAAAGCCTTATTTGGCATTTTTTATTTTTTTAAAACCAAGTAATTAAGTTGAGACTAAAAAGTCAAAAATAAGTCTTTTAGTCATGACTACACTTAAGGCCTTGTTTCCCATTAATCCTAAACATGGCATAAGGATACTTGGCCACCAAGATTAAGTTAGAGACTAAGTCGTTAGTTGAATACCTTTGAAAAACCAAACAAGCCCTATGATCTAACCAAGCTTGGGCTCAAAGATTGCTAAGGGGTAGAAAGGTAATTTCACACTTTATTCATTTTCTATGAATAGGATCCTCTTCCCACCCGCTCTCCATTACACTTTTGTGCACCTATATATATATATATATAAAGAGAGAGAGAGAGAGAGAGAGAGAGAGAGAGAGAAAAGAAGAAGAAGAAGAAGAAATAAGGAATTGAAGAACGAAATGAAGAAGATTAAAAACTATGTCCTTCTAGTTTCAAGATCAAAGAAGACATATAAGAAAATCCCCAAACCTCTCTATTCTTCACTCAAAAGTCTTCTCTCATCTCCATTCTTTAAGAACTTAAAACAAGAACCCAAAAGAAAGATGGTTGGATGAACCAAAGGTGCCTATGAATCCCTAGTTGAACCAAGGATCGTTGTTTTTGTGATGGTTTGATGAATAGATCATTTTTCTTCCCTTATTTTTGGTGGCTAAAGTTTGCCTTTGGTGTGCCACGTTGATCTATGTTTAAAAGTTCAATCGTTAACATGAAAAGTGAACAAAGAACCAAAAAAAGCCTTTATAAGTTCTGCAAGGTTTTTACTATAGTGAGGAGTACTCACTTAAAAGTTTTTTAATTAATTCTAAAAATATCTTCTTCACCTCATTGTTGTGTTCTAACGTAGCTATGGATGTTGTGATTTTAATAGAAGTTATTTTAGGTGAGTTGGTCAGGAGGTTTTTGAGAAAAAGATTTTTTCCAAACTCATGCACTTTATGTTATAGTTTGTTCAAGACGGTAAAATTATCGTTTCGAGACTTCTTTTGAAAATGAATTCTTCATGAGAAATATTTCCAACCTATTATTTTAGTTATCTAGAAAGGTTCATAAATTTTGAATACCTTTTGATAGGTTAAGGCTAGTTTCAAACAAAGTTTACAAATTTTGGCTCTGTGGATAAATTTGACATACTTTCTTGCCTATTTTTTGATGGGATTGAAGATGTGTCCTTCATAAAAATGTTAGAGAACATATTACTTGTTGTTATTTAAATTTTAGATTTTACTGAGTTAATTTACTATTTCAAAAGTGTTTTAATTCAACTGTTAGAGAGACTAGGACAAAGAGTTATTATTGAATACGAACATTTTTAGACCAAGTGCTTCAATAGTTGTGTTTCATATGCCATGTGTTAAGTATTTCTATTAATGTGAAAGCATGTGTTGATATATATATATATATATACATATCTATGAAGGTGTATTTTGGAATTTTTTATGGGCTATCATTTTTTGGATGTTTTATTGGCATTATCATGAGAATAGTGAATGCGTATTTCATGTCATTGGTAGTTGTATCCTTAAGTTATAGTTAGAACATGTACATCTCAAACCGTGCTATGTCATAATCACTTCCACATCATGAACTGAACACCCGTTTGATACCATCGTGGTCAGGAGCATAGCGTATAAGAATGTAATGGTGTCATACTTTATGGAATGGGGGGTGTTCTTTTGTGAATTCCTAAAGGTTAGTGCATCGAGTCTTAGAATTTGGATTGATGTCGGGAAAGGAATCACTGACTCTTCAGGTGGGGAGTCAGAGTGCTTCTATACCCACTCCTTGTGATATGAATGGAACAACCGAGGTATGACATTAGGTGATGAGGTCACTATTTCAAAACAAAGTTCATATATAATGACTTTGATGTTCAAGTACCAATAAAGTTAAATCTTGGATCCTTTGAAAATTGGTCAGTTAGTTAGTTTGATCATACGCTTATTTTCCTCCTCGAGTCCAAGACTTGGCACTGACATCGATATATGTATCACTAACTATTTTGGTGGGGAGTCAAAGTGTTGCTCTATCTACATCATTGTGATATGAATCAAACAGCCAAGTATAACACCAAGTGATGAGGTCATTATTTCACAACGAGGGCCATACGTGGTGCTCAGTTCTTCAGGTAGTAATCAAGTTTTATCTAATGGGTCTTTCTATAATGGATTCGTTGGTTTCTATCCTTTTGGTCAGGGTGGTTACATACTTGGTGCATTTTTCTTATTTAGTTATTATTCTTGTTGTAATCTATTTGAGATCTATGACTTGTAATATGCATTTTTATCCTCTTATTGCCATCTTGATGTGTAATCTATTTGCAATCCATATTAGTGCTTTTATGCATGATCTAGAAAGGTAAGGTTATAAAGTTTATTTCTAAGCATCGCAGCTCCAGGCGTTTCATGCCACGTGATGGAGAAGAATTTCTTGAGGAAGGGGTGTTTCAAGATTAGGCGGAGTCTGGTTCGAGTAAGAGAAAACGAAGTCCTTTTTCCTTCTTATCACTTCGGTAGAGTGTGTAATAGTCGTAGATTCCTTCTCTTTTGATATGTATTATAACACTTGAACAAGATATTTGATTCGATGTAATCATTGGTTTTGTACTTATGAGTGAGAAGTAATGACAATGACTGTATTATCCTTTATGATAAATATAAATTAGCGCGTAGCATAATCTCTACTATTATTTATATGTCTTGATGTCCCCGAAATTAGAGGCATCATATAAATGTTGTATCTTTTATGCTTTAATCACATTATTTAATATTAATGATGAGATAATGATGGTAGCCATTCAAGACATATCCAAAAACCCTAAAAACCCTAATTTTTCGACCAAAAGATGAATTATTGGAATTGTTTCAGCAAAAAAAAAATCATTTTTCCATCATAAAACATGAATAATGATACTAAATGAAATACTTTTTTCATGGATAAAAATCACTTCTTATCCAAAAAAAAAAAAACCTTTGAGGTGATTCCAGCAGTCCTACTTAAGCTCTAGGGAATCTATGGCAGCAAGGAATGTTAGGGTATTCCTTTTGAGGAGAAGTTATTTCTATCCAAGGATAAGTGATCTCTATTCCAACTAAGTGTCATCTAACCTCCACTATTCTTATTTTAATTTTAACTTTTATTCTTGGATTTGGGCTTAATCATAAATAAATGGGTGATGAGTAGAGAAGCATTGTGGGGTAAGGTGTATGCGTAATCTCCACCCACTTCGTGTCTTGGCCATCGACCCAAGTTCTTTGGTAATGAAATGGCTTGGGTAGGGACCCGGTCCCTTTGTATTTCTAAAGGTTAATGAAACTATGATATGAGATTTTCGGTGGAAAATGGTAAGTGTTTAATTTTGCAGGTAAATTAAAACTTGATCATGATAACTATTGTTAACAATAATTGTATGCTTGGTAATGCAAGAGAATAATTGTTGTGGGTTATTTGGGTGAATTTTGTGGTGTTCGAATTATAATTTGATTCTTTCATACATCTTTTGTTCAAGTTCCCACCCAGCGTTGACCGCTCGAGCAGCCTAGAGTCTGCTCAAGTGGACTAGTGACAGAGAGTTTTTAAAAAATGAGTTAGTCCGCTCGAGCAGGCTTAGGCGGTGATTTGACTTTTAAGTTGCGGGTTAAGACATTTCCTTCTCATTATTTTCATCCCTCTCTCTCTCTCTCTAGAACAGAAGTTGAGACCTAGGGTTGTGTTTGGTGAGTTCTTAGAACCCTCTTTGTTCCTCTATAGTGGATCCCTTGCTTCTCTTTTGGTTGAACACCCCTTTAGAGGCTTAAGTTTGGCGTTAGAAGCTTCTTCTTCGCCTTTCAATTGAAGATATTTGAGGTTAGAGCTTGCAAGGACTTCATTTTTTGTGCTTTGTGCATCTAAGAGGTAGAATCTATGACTATCCTTTAATATTTATGTGATATGAGTGGTATATTTGAAAATATATACATGAAAGTATGAAAATGAAGATTTTGAAACCCTAGGTTAGGGTTTGATGTTTAAGCAAGTTAAGTCTTGAATTTGTGGAAAGTTTAAGATGATTCTATCTTCTTATTGTTGTTAGATATGATTGGCATTGAAAAACATGGAGCTAGGGTTTGGTTTTTGGGAGAATCCTTAAGAATTTGGGAGTTTTTGTATCAATGTACTCAACAATTAAATTGGTGAACAATTTGATAAATTTTGGGTTGTGGGAACCTATTTACATGCATAAAATCCATGAATTTGATGATATGTGGAATAATGGAATGATATATTAGGGTTTTGAATAAACCTTGTGATAGTAATGAGTTTTGGAGTCCACAACGTGTGGGTTGGGGTTTTTAAGCTAATTGAAATCGAAACATGGGAAATCCATGAAGTTACGAATGTACATTTATTGTTAACCCTATGTGTGTTGGGTGTTGACGAGAGAAACCATGCTTGGGTTTGACTCGCGTGTTTGGACATTGATTTGATAAAATAAAAGGATCGATTTTGGGATCCAAGGATCGTTTAAGTTGGACTTTAATAGCTCCTCGGTGAAAAAATAAAAAACTGTGCAGATTGGGTGACCTATCCTTTGGCTAATAACCAGAACAAGGCATTAGTCGTGACAAGTTATAAAATGCATCGTTACTTAGCGGGCCTCGCGTGGCCTAGTCGGTAGTAATGTGGTGTGAATCTATAAGATCATCCGGCATCGGCTCTTGGAAAATAAATCACGAGTTTGTTGAAATATGAGAAAATGTAGGTAACGTGTGTGTGCGTTGGTGTGAATTGTGGAAATTGATAACGTGGGATATGGGTAATGGAATTGAAACCTAAGACTTATAAAGGGTTGTGTAAGAAAATGGGTTTGGTTGTACCATGATTCTTGGTTATGTGAACGGACTTTTGGTAGAAAATAAAGGTTAGTTTTGAGTAAACTATGTGTTGCACTTTGCATAATCATCCTCGTATATCATGGATATGTTCATTGTTAGTTGATTTTCTATAAACCTCGGCTTATGTTGTTTAACAACATTTTAGGTGATAGAAGAAAGAAAGTGCTGGATTGTGGGACGTGGTCACAGGACCCTTTTTGTACAAGTGATAGAATTACATGATTCATTCGTTTCATCTTCTAAGAGTTTATTATTGTAAATGTAATTCTTTCTAGAAACTTGGATAATTGTTATGGTGGGTTGGAGTAACCCGTTTGTAAGGCCCTAAGGTCATGTGTTCATATTTTGAATGCATATGAGGGCGTTGGACTCATATTTTAGATTGAATTCCTTGGTTTTTAGGATGAAATATTATAGTTTCAAATGTTGAAATTTCATGTTTTCGGGTTAAATGGAGTTGTTTCATTACCAAATATATGTTTTACTTCATATTTGAGCCTACCAAAAAGCAAGCTTGAAACTTGTGATAATCAGGTATTTTTTCAACACTTAGAAAATTTTTTGAGATTTTGGTTAGAATGCTCTCGGGTACCTCACCGCTCGAGCAAACTGCCGCTGTGTGAAAATTTTGGGTCTTTGTTTAAAAAGGGGTATTCATTTGGTACCTTCTTGGACACCCTTTAGGGTATGAAATGGTATATTTTGGGAACTATTTTGCACGTAAAACTCTTACTTTTATTATCATCTTATATAAGAAAATTGGGTGCCTTGCTTTGTTTTACCGTAAAGGATCGTTTTAGAAACTCGGTTGGTTGAGAAGTCTCTAAATCGGGTTCTTATCTTTATCATCCGTTTGGGTTTTTATCGTTATGAAATTGGGGCATTACAGATTGGTATCAGACATTTAGGTTCGATTACCTAAGTGTCGTGGGAATGATTGATCCATTGCGTGAGAGTTACATTGATGTGTGGTAATCATGTATCTGTGTGTTAGCATGATATATCTGCAAAGTAATTTGATTTTTGCTCTCTATGTGTTTGATGGGTATGGAGGTTGAATTTCTAGGATGATGTATTTTTCCCTTGGACGTCCGGTCGATTAGTTTGGGGTTCGAGTTAGAAAGACATTTGATCGACGCCCGTTCTAACTAGAAATCTAAACGAATTACTCAGATTAACGTGTCATTCCAGTTAATCCTCCACGTTATGTGAGATGTGTTGATGATGTGATATGCATGATGGGATAACATGATGAAAGTAATGTTATCCGTGAGGGATGAGTGATTTGGGTCATGGTATTGGTATCTCTCTTTATTCCTTCTTATATATAGAGCGATGTTGCCAAGATGAGGTAGTGGCCGAGGTTGCGCATATGCCTAGGCTCCAGAGGAAGAGAACATGCATGCCCCCCATGAACAAGCGAGCTGCGTTGACGTTGTTCAGGAGATGCTCACTATGATGAGAGCTTTAGCCGAGGCGGTTAAGGTTGGAGCAAGAGCTCCCGAGCCAAGGGCCATGGTGGCAATGAGAGAATTTTGACAGTTGGATCCTTCATTCTTCTCTAGGGAGTCGAACCCCAAAGTTTGTACTGAGTGGTTAGAGGTGACCACAACAATGAGGAAGAGTTGCAGGAAAAGTTGGCAGTGTTCCAACTGCCAGATGACGCGAGAGAGTGGTGAAAGTTTACCAAGATCACTAGGATCGTCTTGCAGGAGTACTTTTCGAGATCATCAAGGGATACCTATCGTGAGGAGTTTCTTTTCCTCATCCACGGTACCCTATCTGTGGTCTAGTACAAGGCCAAGTTCATAAATTTGTCGCAGTTTGCATCGGATATGGTTGCAACGGAAGAGTTATTTACCAAGTAGTTTGAGCAGGGTCTTTGGCCCGCCATCAAGGATAGGATTGTAGCTTTGGGCTTTTGAGTATATACTGAGTTGGTGGAGGCAACCATTCCGGTTGATAATGCCATAGCTGAGAGCCAAAATATTAGAGAGAGTAAGTCGCATCAAGGGGATTCTAGTGCGCAGTCAGAAGGGCGCCAGTTGAAAAGGAAGAAATCGGGAGGAGCGAGTTCTTATCCTATGGGGTCCCAACCACAGCTACGGTCGGCACCCGCACCATCGATGGATTCGTCAGGACATTCTGAACGTCAGGAGCTGATTTTCTTCTTGTGTAAACAACCGGGGTATCGTGTCAGGGAGTGCCCATAGCAGGGATAGCAGTAGAGTCAAATTCGGGGGAGGGCCTCATATTTTTGCTATTAGTGCAGTAAGGAGAGCCACATGTATCGAGATTGCCCTCAGGGAGGGAGTGCACAGGGTGCTTTTGGAGCACCACCAGGATAGGCGTCACAGGGGCAACAGGGCTACAGGCAATCGCAGCAGCAGTCGAGAGTGCAGTCTGTAAGGACAATAGGAGGGGCTACTTCAGCCCAGTCAGTAAGACAACCGGGAGCTAGGGGGAGCAGTGGGCCAAATCAGGGGAATCAGGGGCATCAGGGGCATCAGGGGCAAGTGTATGCCCTTGTGGAGCCTAGTACTTCTGTAGCACCTACCGTGCTAGAAACCATAGCTAGCCTGTCGATTATTCGAGGTACCTTCTTAGTGTATCGTTCATGGGCCAGTGGTCACGTTGACACCGGTGTATCGCATTCATTCATCTCATCTGCATTTGCATTTGTATCTGCATTGACGTTAGAGGTAAACATCATGGGTAGCGTCTTATGTATAGAGACACCGATTTGTGGGACTACCATTTTGAGATGCGTTTGTAGAGCCTGTGAGATGGAGATTGCCAACCACCGTTTAGTATTTGATTTCATCGTACTCGATATGACCTCATTCGACATCATTTTGGGAATGGATTAGTTAACCACCTTTCGTGCCTATATCGACTGTGACTAACGATGAGTGTTCATTTGTACTCCTGAGGGAGAGTCCTTTTATTTCGTGGGCGATCGAGAAGACGGTTTGGTGCCCAAGCCTCATGATTCACGGAGCCGTAGTAGCCATAGCCTTCTTTTCTCCGCTTTATCGACGAAGGAGATTGATTCTACTCATGGGGAGCTTCCTCTTGTTGTTTGTGAGTTTTTGAATGTCTTCCCGGACAATCTATTTGAGCTTCCACCCTAGCGAAAAGTAGAGTTTTCCATCGACCTCATCTCGGGGACTACCCCTATTTCTATGCCTTCATATCGCTTTGCACCAGCTGAGTTGCTAGAGTTGAAGGTGCAGGTCCAGGAGTTGTTGAACAAGGGTTTTATTCGTCCTAATGTGTCACCTTGGGGAGCACCCGCATTATTTGCAAAGAAGAAGGATGAGTCCTTGCATTTCTGTATCTATTATCGTAAGTTGAACCACATGACCATTAAGAACAAGTACCTTATGCCTCATATCGACAACTTGTTTGACCAACTGAAGGGGTCATGCTGCTTATCTAGGAAAGATTTGAGATCGGGTTACCATCAGTAGCGAGTCAAGGAGGAGGACATTCAAAAGACTGCCTTTTGTACCCATTTTGGACATTTTGAGTTCTTAGTCATGCCTTTTGGACTAACGAATGCATCGGCGATGTTCATGGATCTCATGAACCTTATCTTTCACCCTTACCTAGATCGATTCGTGGTAGTGTTCGTGGATGATATTATGATTTATTCACCATTGGAGGAGACACATGAGGAGCATCTTCAGATAGCTCTACAGTTATTCCAAGAACGCCGTTTGTACGATAAGTATGATAAATACGAGTTTTGGTTGCCCGAGGTCAAGTTTTTGGGGCACGTGATTTTGGGAGATAGGGTGGCAGTGGATGCTTCTAAGATAGAAGCCGTGGTGAGTTGGGAGAGGCCAAAAAACATGTTCGAGATTCGGAGTTTCTTAGGACTGGCAGGTTACTATCAGCGGTTCGTGAAGGATTTTTCTAGGCTTGCAGCACCTATGACCCACCTCACGAGGAAAGGAATCAAGTTCGTATGGACCGACAGTTGTGAGCTCACCTTCCAAACATTAAAGGAGAGGCTAACCAATGCGCTTATTTTGATCGTGCTGGAGAGGGGACTTGGCTATGCAGTTTATTGCGATGCGTCGCATAAGGGTTTGGGTTGCGTGTTGATGCAACAGGGCAAGGTGGTTGCCTATGGGTCAAGGTAGCTGAAGATTCGCGAAAAGAACTATCCCACACATGACTTGGAGCTCGCAGTGATAGTCTTTGCTCTAAAGACTTAGAGGCATTATTTGTATGGAAAATGCTTTGAGGTATTCTTGGATCATAAGAGCTTGAAATATTTGTTCTCACAGAAGGATTTGAATCTACGCCCGAGGAGGTGGATAGAGTTTTTGGAATATTATAATTTTGATCTACAGTATCATCCAAGCAAGGCCAATGTGGTGGCTAATGCACTTAGTCAGAAATCTTTGAGCTCGTTAGCTCACGTGGCCGTTAGAGAGTGGAATATTCTTGGGGACGTCGGCGAGTATGACCTGCAGTTTGGCGAGTCTAGCGATGGTGTTACCTTGTTCACGGTGGTTTCTCGACCCACCCTTATTCATCGCGTTGTAGAGGCTCAACAATCAAATGCAGAGAGCTTCATGTTTCGGGAACAAGCCTTGGGTGGCAAGGATGCCAAGGGGTGGACCATCCACTCTGATCAGAGTTTGAGGTTGGCGGGAAGGATCTTCCTGCCGGAGTCATGTCATGATAGCGTGCTTCGTGAGTTTCATTGTTCGCGTCTTGCAGTACATTCGAGTGGCACCAAAATGTACCACGACTTGCATAGACAGTTCTGGTGGAGAGGTACGAAGAGAGATATTGCATTGTTTGTTTCATGTTGCCTTACTTACCAGCAAGTAAAAGCTGAGCATCAGAGACCGACAGGTCTATTGCAGCCATTGCTAGTATCAGAATGAAAATGGGAGAACATCGCCATAGATTTTGTGTTGGGACTTTCGAGATCGCCGAGGGGGCATGGCGCCATTTGGGTTGTGGTTGACAGGTTGACTAAGTTTGCGCACTTCCTTCCTATTCGCATGACAGATCTTGTTGATATGCTTAGCAAGTTTTATGTAAGTGTGATTGTCAGCCTCCATGGAGTGTCGATTTCCATCGTCTCAAACTGAGACCCTTCTTCACATCACGCATTTGACAGAGTTTGCAGTCAGCAATGGGAACAAGCTTACTTCTCAGTACTACTTTTCATCATCAGATAGATAGTCAGTCGGAGCGCACCATTTAGATACTCGAGGATATGTTACAAGCATGTGTTCTAGACTTTCGTGGATCATGGGAGGACCATTTTCCTTTGGCAGAGTTTGTCTACAATAACAGTTACCAGTTGAGCATTGAGATGGCGCCTTACGAGGCACTGTATGGTAGACCTTGTAGATCACTCGTTTGTTGGTCTAACATTGGTGAGATGGCCGTGTTAGGGCCCGAGCTTATGCGTGAGACCACGAAAAAGATTCTCACAATTCGTAAACATTTAGTGACCGCCCAAAACTGACAGAAGAGTTACGCGGACAAGAGGAGAGACCATTGGTGTTTGAGGTGGGGAACCATGTGTTCTTGAAGGTCTCACCACGGAAGGGTTTGATGAGGTTCAGAAAGAGTGGGAAGCTATCACTCCATTTTAGGAACTATTTTGCACGTAAAACTCTTACTTTTATTGTCATCCTTTACAAGAAAATTGGATGCCTTGTTATGTTTTACCATAAATGATCGTTTTACAAACTCGGTTGGTTGAAAAGTCTCTAAATAGCGTTTTTGTTTTTATCATCCGCTTGGAATTTTATCGTTATGAAATCTAGGTATTACTGCTTGGCCTTATCTAAGTAGAGTTATTCAAAAATATTGGTTCTTGGTTCTAAAATCAAGTGACAACTCCTATTTTACAAATCTCGAATTTTGATTAATAGCTTTGTGGGAAAGTAAGAATTGTCAATCGAATTCAATGTGGCTAGGTTTTCAAAAATTAAATAGATCCAATGACTTGTAGACTTTAAAATTAAATGGCTATTTAATCATAATCCATGACTTGAGTGGGCTTTTATCGGGTTTAAGGAATTTGGAAAAAGCTTATAGCTAAAGCAACATCCACACGTTCTAACTCGATAAAATTGGACATTTTTATGGCTTGCTCACAGTGGTGATTCCGCTTGGGGCTATAGCAGGCTAAACTCCGAAGTATTCTTGATTTATTTTTAAGCCCATTGGGACTTTCAAGACATTGCACTTTATGAGCCTTTTGTCGTGCAATCCTTGAAGCCTTTTTTGAGTAACTTTTTGGAACTAAGTTCCCTTTGCGTACCTTGTACCCTCATCTAAGGTTAAGGGTCATCAACGGACTGACCCGGGCCAGGTCGGGTTGGGCTTGAACTTAAATGGTTAGGCCTAATCCCTACCCAATGGGCTTAGACAAGGTGGACTAATGGGCGGGCTAGTAGTGGGCTAATAAGCTTTCTATATTTTTTTGATCAGATTCATTCATTTTGTAGAACTCATTGGGTTTGTTATTCATGAAAAAAATATAATTTATCCGATATCTTTAGTACGTGATCGGAAAAAAATTGTTTAACTATTTAACAAAAAAAATTATTTATAAATAAGTGTACTGCATTCACATAGTTATATATATCGGATCAACTTCATTTTTGGTAAATAATAAACTCGATAAGCTCTACATAATAAATAAATCCTATCAAAATATATATATATATAAATAATCCATTTAAATTGGAAGAAAACTAAAAGACCAAGCCTGACTAGTTGTTGAAAAACCAAATAAAGAAAAACAAAATTGAATTGGAAATAACATTTTGTATCATTTCATATCCAATTAAAAATAAAAGATCTAGTCCAATTCTCATAATTAACATAATCTATGTAATTGTTCAATTCAAGAAGAAGTTTAATTCTTTATCATTATTTTTTGGGGTTTAGGCGGGCCTTTCGGGCAGGGCTGGAGGGCGGGCCTACTAGGCTGGGCTATTGGGTAGGTCGGACTTCAACAAGAATACTCCAACCCAACCCAACCCAACCCAACCCAAGTATAATTCAGGCGAGCCGAGCTCACCTGAGCATCGGGCTTGAGGTGGGCTTTAGGCCAATGGGGTGGGCAAACTTGAGCCAAATAACAATCTAACAGGTAAATTAATAATACTTATTTAGGGCATATAAAAAAGGAGTTGGGAATGCATCTACTAAGTCAATCACCATTACACATGGATTACACTCATGCTAACAGTTGATGGATGGTGAACTTTGCTTCCTATCCCAAGAAGGTTAACCCTTTTGACCACTCAGTTTTTAGACTGTAGCAAATCATAGAATTTATCCAACTAGGACTGGACCCCTTAAACTAGGGCATCTTTGTTTTCCATTGTTATGCAAAATAGCAAATGATTGGATCACTAAAAGCACCTTGATTGGGCGTTCAAAAGCCAATCTGTTTAAGTCCATTTGGTCCATAAAATATTAAAAAACAAAAAAATAATAATATTATATTATTATTTATTATTGTAATTTTAAGTAAAATTTATTTCTCTAATTATTACTATCGGTTACAAAATTCATATAAAGTGGTTAGTAGTCCATTCATGTTTTTAGGCGTTACATAATAATTATATTATTAATTACATATTGAATATCATAATGGCCATGTAAATAAATTATGTTTATTATTAGTAATACTGTTCCCTTACAAAATTCAATAAGATTAGTGGTGTTTATATAATAGTGTTCTTAAAAATGTGTGTTGAGAAGATAAAATAGTTTTCGAAGAGTGATCTTCTACTATTATTTTTTTAATATTTTATTTTATATTTATGAGCAATTTCAGTACATAACTCATTCATATCCTTTTAGTGGACGTAAGTGTTGGATAAAGAAGGCTTATAAGTACTTGGGGTATATTTTAGAGCCGATACATTCTGTTTGAACATTCACGTTGAGAGTAATATCGCTTTTAGACCAATAAGTACAACTCTATTAATTTCACAGGTTATATTTTTTCTACTGTATATCTTTTTCATGCTCTATTATCTCTAGTGTCATCTTATGAAAATGTGTAATGTGGACACTATATAGAATATCAACATATGAAATTAAGAAATTATACTATTTAGATATCTTTTAGGATATTATATTATTTAAACAATATTTTATTTGCCATTTCTGGTTAATTAGGATATTATATGATTTTGTTTTTTTTAGTTAAAGATTCAAGTTTCTATTTTTAAATTAAGGTTTATGCTTATAAATAAAATGGTCCTCCAATGTATTGGGCACATTTTGAATGAATAAAAATTAAATTTTAGAGTTTAGATTGTTAATTTAAAAAAAAATTTCTGTTCTTTTTAGTTGCTAGTTCTTTAATCATCAATTGTCTAACATCAATTAGTATTGGAGCAAATATCGATTCTGCTATTTGACAGAGAAAAATCACATCAGTCTTGTTAACAACCAAAAGAAAATATGACATAATATCACACTAATAATTGCGCGTTCACAAAGTGCGAGTGAAATACTATACACATTTTTTTTTTGACAAGTTGAAATATGAAATGGGAGTTGCTAAGACCCTGTATGATAACGTTTACATTTTTTTAATTTTTATTTATATTAAACATAAAACATGGTTTTATTTATTTTTATAAGAAAAATAAAAATATGTTTGGCACATAGATATTTAAAAAAGTAGTGGTCAAAGATTGTGGACGAATGTATTAGTCGAAGGTATGGTTAGAGATAGTGACCGAATGTGTTATCTGGTGATGATATCAAGATGTAATGATAGTGATCGGAAGTAGTGATCGAAAGAAGTTGTCATATGTGGTGGTTAGAGATGGTGGTCGAATGCAGTGGTCAGAAGTGGTGGCTAAAAGCGGTGGTTGAAGGTGATGGCCAGAAAAGATAGCCAGATGTAGTGGTCAGAGGCAGTGATTGGAAGTGGTGGTTAGACATGGTGACTGAAAGTATTAACTCGTGATGATAGCAACAGGTAACAATAACAGTCAAAAGTGGTAATCAAAGACAGTGGTCATATGTTGTAGTTGAAGGTAGTGGCCGAAGGTAGGGCGATAGTGTTGTGGATTCAATCAATATCACGATCAAATCCAACCCATAAGTTGCCTTTATGCAAACAAGCCACAGAAGAAATAACGAACAAAGATCAAACAGTCATACAAAAGAAGAGAGTATTTATGTGGTTCGACAAATAATGCTTGCGTTCATGGACTCACAATTTCACTATAGATCAATAGATAATAGAGTACAAGAGTTTTGGAGCACAAGATAAGAAGAGAAAACACAAAAACATGTAAAACCCTAAGACTGCGCAAAACTCTTGCAGGCTTATAAAACACTATTCTTGTAGAGGCCGTTGGGACCGCTTGATCGGTCACAAGCACCTCTGGATTTCTCCTGTAGTCTGCACAAACTGCTGCGAGCCAATGCACACTACTCGAGCAATCTCAAGACCGCTCGATCCGTCTGTCTCTATTTTAAGATTTTCTCCAGTTTCAACAGGCCGAATGTGTTGGTTAGAGGCGGTGGTTAGAAGGAGTGGTCGAAAATAATAATTAAAAGTGATGGAGAAAAATAGATAAATGAAAATGCGTTTATAAATAAATGAAAGCACATTTATTCTGTTTACAAAAATTTAATAAATTTTGAGAATTATTTATATATTTTTGAAAATAAAAATAATTATTAAACATCTTTTAGGTTACATTTTAAATTAAAAATAAAAATAGAAAACAATAAACATAAACATTACCAAATGGGAACTACATAACCATATTTCTGTTGACTACACCCATCGCATGTATTGCGATACTTGGACATAAAACATAAATACTTCCTTGCGATGGGTTTTCCCAATATATATATAAGCTTCCTTCATGAAATAGGCAGTGGAATTAGTAAACGGAAACTGTAAAACTTAAGGTAAGAAAGAAGGGTCTCTTATAAATACTCCATTTTTTATTTTTGAAGCTGCCTTTGGAGTCCAAATTACAAATATATATATATATATAGCCTTCATCGTGACATTTCCATATTAAGCTAAAAAAGAAAGGAGTCAAAAAGATGCTTTCTTCGTCGCTTTCTTATAGTAGAAGAAGATGAGAGAAATGCTGAGACAGCCAAAGAAAAGTTTTGAAGTTTTATTTCGTTTATTTTTAGGGTTTTTTTTTTGGTTCAAAATGCGATTTCAACTTAAATCCAAATCTTGAATGCCATAATACATATACAAACAATCTTAATTCCATCGATCGTTACTCAAAGGAGGGTGAGATCAAAAGAGAGGCTGAGAGACAGCAAAAGCCAATTTCTAAAGCTCTCTTCCATCTAAAATGTGATTTCAACAAGATTGATACGACAAGAAGGTAATCAACTCGATTGTATCAATATATATTCAATTAGTGTTTTTGTGATTTTTGGCCAGATCTTGAATCAATTAGCAGGTACATACATACAATGATTGTTTTTGCTCTATGTAAGGGGTTGGTCCACTCAAACACCTTTCATTCCCGTTTGGGTTCTCCACCGGTGGCCCAATTCCACCGAATTGCACCGTAAATGGTAGCGGCACTGTCGCGACTGTTCGATTCAAGCCCTTCCCCACCTCTTCAACCGCAACTCCTCACCCACTTCACGCAACAGAGTTCTCCTCCAGAACTATGTCACTTATCGCGATACATTTACAAGATTGAGTTGGGTTGTTCTTATCTTGCTTTTTGTTCTGAAAATCTTTTTAAAGCAACAACCAAACACCAGAAAATAGTAGAAAAAAAAATTCAAACAAATATTTTACATGATTTTTTTTTTAATTGCTAAATATTATACTTCAACTCAAACGGAGCCTAAATAACATGTTTGTGCAACTCTATCTGTGCAATTGTATTATTGTCAAAGCCAATCACCTCATGACCGAGACTCATCTTGGAAGATCAAATGCAGGAAGGAAAGAAAAGAAAAGAAAAACACAAACAAAAATTACCTACAGCATAAATAAGAGAAAGAAAACTGGGAATCCAATCATAAACAATCCTTAATGAAATTTACAAGCCTTTGATTGATAAAGTCTGGAAGAACGGGAGAGGATGAAGTGTTTGTGGAGAGAGAGAGAGAGAGAGAGAGAGACAGATCCGTCGACATTAAAATACTACCAGAAAAAGAAATACGCAAATAAAATTAGCAAAACAACACACAACAGACCACCGTGAAATCTATATAGGGAAAAAAATTACATCAAGCTCAATTAGAAGAATTTGTTATACTGACTTGTAAGGGAATCCCTGAGATTAGAATAAAGGCCATAAAGTGAGTACTGCCGAAGATTCTTCACTTCATACCAGGAGTTGAGGACTAACTCATGCTTATCAGTGCCGGAGAATGCGAGTTGTATCCCAAGGCTACAATCTACTGAACCCCCATGGTTCTTGCAGCTGGATGTTTTGATTGCACAGTCCTGATTATTAAGGCACACAAAGCTAGAGTTGCCTGAGCATAAAGCGCAGCCATCTCTCTTCCAATACAAGTTTTGCAGCCTACCCTTGTTGAAGTCAAGAACCTGCATACAGACACATAATTCAAGTCTTGATACATGCAAAGTGGAAGATAAATAACCAGCAAGGGTAACCCAGTGGTTTAGGTTGTTACTGGGACTAATCGTCAACCCGGAACCCTTATGTTCGACTCTTGTCTTGCTAGAGAGCTACATGTGATTTGCAAGTGATTGCAGGAATCCAGAGCAACCCCCTCAAGGCAGCACCAGGTCCGGTCCTGCCTTGAGGGGGTTGCTCCGGATTTCTTTCAAAAAAAAAAAAAAAGAGGAGGATGAATTTGGGAAGAAATTTTGAACAAAACAAAAATTATATCCTTACAAGAGTAAAGCTGGTGACAGTGTATGTACTGTTTGCTACGAAAGCAGGGAGAGATCTTGCAGCATATTTTCGACCAGCAAATGCAACCATATACCCACCATAAGAATCCTACCAAACTCAGGAAGATTGAAGATTAGAAGTTATATAATGGGAAATGGGAATACCACATTCCCCAAATGAAGAATTACTGTAGTTTCATTATACATTGATTATGTCTCGTATTCAATCAAATGCAGATAAATCTTATTACAAGTTTATAACTAGCAATGAACTATGAAAGCATCCAAACCATTCTATCACATACAAATTGCAAAGGTCCTCTCAAGTCAGGCTTCAAGCTAAAACAAGAACAAAATAACAAGCACAATATACCATCTACTTGAGCCTTCTACGCAACTAGTATGCACACAGTGGCACGGCATGACATGGATACAACACTGACACGTAACTTGGCGATTCCAAAATATCAGAACACGGCATGCCAAGACATGTTAAAAATATTTTTTTCTATTTATTATCTGTCATATATACATATTCTATTAAAATGTAATGAAAAAAAAAACAATGTAACTGTAATTAAAACTAAGAAAAACCATATATTCCACCATGTAAGCGTCAATATATCATTCACAAAACAATGTTATTCATAAAAAAAAATGACTTTTTTTTATGAATCAGAACAATTGCATTCATAAACAAAACATTGTTAGCCACTTTGAAAAGAGATGTCAGCCTGATGATCAAGGGTACGCTTAAAACTAATACTTGGGGCTGTTATAAAGAGTAAGAATCAATTTGGGTTTTTTTTTTTTTTTTTTTTTTTTTTGAAATGCGATTATATGTTGTTAGAGTGGAATTCATAAGATCAAAAACTAAAATCCAATTATATGCCACGATGCAAGTTCAGGCCCGAATAAGACAAATTGATTATCACGCAAACAGGGTTCTATTTTGAAAACAAAATTAGAAAATCCAAATGAAACTCAAATAGAGATAAATATAATGGCAGAGTTTAACAGGAAAACTTAGTGCTATGTTATACAGTATATTAATTCTTGGAAAGGAAATTACCATTGCTGGTTCCCATAAATCAAAGAATTTGTAATGTCAACTACCCATTAAGTTTAAGTCATTCGAATAAATGTATAAAGAGAATGTTGTTTTTAATCGAACGGACCTATATTCATATCCCGGTAGGATTTTAATAAGAACAGAGGGAACAGGATCAAATCTTTAATAGAATTGTTGACAGCCAAAACAAATGCACCAAACAAGAGCACTAAGTCACGTAAGCAGGGCAAGGAAAATACTATTAACATCTTAACTCCAAGTATTGAGCGACAACAAAGGTACGTACAAATGTTGATATAGCCTAAGACTGTTTGGTAGTTTGGTTCCAGGGAGACGTAGATACTTAGTATGCCTAGGGTTCAATGGAGGAGGAGAAGTTGAGAGTCTAGCATTGATAAGACGGAGACGGGTGGCAATGCTCTTTCTAAGGTGGAAAGAACCAAAGGACAAAAGGGTTGGTCACTCAATAAAGGAGGTGCCCTTTATATAAGGGTGTGAATCAAAGGGGAGGCCACAGTTGTGTAGTAGATGTGGCGCAACCCATTCAGTTCAACCTGTCCGAGGTAACATCTCTTGGGTGTTAGTGTTTGGAGTGCTAGGGTTCAATTTCCTTTCGAATTTGCTTGTGTTGTCACACAGATGTAACTGCATGATTTAAAGGAGTAACTATGTGGCGCTGCTCGTGCAAGTAGTCTTCATTGGCAAGGATCTCTCGGGGATCTTTGCGGTTTGAATGGTTCTTCCTTGTAGTGATGCTAGCTCAATAGGTGTACCACGTGGTGGCCGCACATCGCTCAGTAAGCGTGGCACGCAACAAGAAAAGGGCAGTTCCTACAACGAAAACTAGGAAATATGAACAACGTATTATTTCTAAAGAATACTCATTTTGCTATTGTAGGCATAAGGTTTTGGCGTGGACTGAAGTAGTGAAGTCTCGGAAGATGGAGTGCACCACGGTAGCTCGAGGACGCCGGAGGTGGAGGAGGTGAGAGCTTAGGGCAGTCTTAGAGAGAAAGAGAGTGGTAGTGGAGAGCAACCGGAGGTGTAGAGAGATTTTATCTTGTGGAGAGATTGCAAGGTTGTAGATGATATGTTCTTGAGGGCTAGAGTGTACTCATTTATAGGTGATGTGGAGGTGACATCCGCATCTCCAAGATCACTAAGTACGACGATTGTCCCATTCGTCATTGATTCTGCGGATATGATCTTCTAACTTTAATGGTCCATATGATATGCTGAGAGAGTATCATAAACCGTATCATGTTTGGTCGGTTAAATGCCAGTTTCTAAGCCTGTGTGAGCTCTGTGTCTTGATCAGGTGCTTCTCTCTCTCTCTTTAACCGGTCAGATGAAATTGTTTGGCAACTACTCCATTGACAAACCTAGAACCCTAGCCTCCAAACCAAATGCCTCCTTTGTTCCCGAGCAGAGAGGTGCATAAGCCCTGCTCTCAGTCTAGGACAAGGTTGAAATTAGATATATTATAAGCCGTGGTTCAGCCCACTTGCCCAGAGGAGGTTTGCTTGAGACCTACTTATCTGGAGGCGAGGAGATTAGTCCAACGGCCTGGAGATTAGCCCAAGAAATTGACTTGATGGCCTACTTGCCCGAAGGTGAGGAGGTTAACCCAACAGCCTAGTGATCAGGCCTGCTTGCCTAGAGATCGAGTCAACTAAATACCCACATTAATGCCTCTACATACATGCATTCACGAATGTATGTATGCATATTTTATTGTGGTGGCTTGTTTTGAAACCTTACATATTTATATATCTTCATAAAGACGCGATTACAAAATAGAGTTCTCTTTGGTTTATTCTCTTGGAGGTCTCGGAAGAACACGAACTAATGCTTGGATCATTTAACGATCAGTCTTCAGAATGTTGCATTCAATTTCGAAGTCATTCCACATAAGCCAAACGCCTCCTGTGGAGCCCAAGGGTTCCACCATGCAGATGACTACGTATCCCATTTGTCTTTCACAGGCTTCCCCTTCCTGTGTAGTTATTCTTGTTTCTGTGAGAATAACCAGTTGGCGACGGTGCTACATGGCGACAGTGCTAAAAGTTTCGAGAAAGTGAGAATCGGAGATTTCTTGGGCGTTCCAGAAAAGAACTTTCAACGACGGGGTGAGGAAATGCAAGGGTAGGTAGAACTCCTTTGTAAACTCTTCTATCTCCGTAACCCACCCTGGTCCGAGGTGGTGGGTGGGGGGATCCATCAGGGTAGGACTAGGGTCACCAGATGCTATGGTGATTTACCATCTTGTCTTCCTCTTTGGGTGATGGTGATACAGAGGTGGAGGTTGAGCTCTGTCACTACTTTCTCGGCGTGGTAGGCATCGCTTCGGAGGAGAAATTCTCTAGGATTGCTTACCAGGCGGTGGTAGTCTAGCTGGGGGAAGTAGAAAACAGATGGTTGTACTGGCAACCATATAACTACTTGACACTGGATCAAGTGAGGATGATCTTGTTGGGAGTTTGTGGGAGCTTGTGTTCTCCTTATCCGCCTATTGTTATTATTCCTTCTCCACATGATGGACTATGGATGTGATGCACTTTTTACTAAATGTTATCTCCGGTGGTTTGGAGTTAGTGATGTGCTTGTCACTTCATGGAGATGAGCTTTATATAGGCGCTTGAGCTAGAATACGACAAGTTCCAAAGCTTTCTTGGAGGAATCGAGGAGTGGTGGTGACAAGTCATGATTCATTGGTTCTGACATCCATCAGTGTGGATCACGCATGACTAGGTACCTAGATCTTATGAGGGCTCTTGTGACCAGTAGGCCAAGGGCAAAGCAAGGCGAGTCCTCTTAAATATAGACAAGGTGTGTGGGGAGACCGATGCATTAGGGCGAGTGGTGGTGTTGAGGAGTACAGCCACATTTACACTTTTAAGCTCGCCTGGGCAAGTTACCGCTTAGACAAAACTCGTCACTAAAAAGAGTCTCTATAATCGATTGTCGGGGTCTATGACATGGAGTGCGTTCCGATGCCGTTTCTAATCATTTGGTGCGTAGCATGGTGCTTTCCATTTTTTGTACAAGGAGATTCCTTCCGTAGAATACGAGGGTTGGTTAGCATGCCTTTCTTTGTCTTATTCAATCAAATTAGGGAGAGGGTAAAGTGTGGCTTTCACACTATCTCTCTCGCTCTCTTTTTTAAGTAATTAAAATATTGTATTTGGAATTAGGGGAAAAGTATGAAGTATTGGGATGAGTGCTTTCATGTTTTAGTAAACTTCAATTGGAGAAAGAGTGTCATAAGAAAGGTGTTTGCCCAAAGGCTTTCTTATTTAATTAGATTTTGATGATTTTGTATGATTCATTTTCTAAGTAAAATTGATTTAAAAGATAATGTTTAATATTTCCAAAAAAGTAGTGTTGACACAAAATAATAAATGAGTTGACAACTTTAGTGATTTAAGCTGACTCCTTTATCAAATGAATTGACACTGAAGTATTTTTAGGAAAGAATATTTTGTGTTGACCCTAATTGTTATTTGAGTCGACACCTTAAAGCAAAGAATGCTTGATATTCTCAAGTGAGTCGACAACTTTGAACAAATGTGTCGACACCTTTAAACAAATGTCTCGACACCTTAACATTTTTGCCTAAGATGTTTTCAATTACTCTAAGATGAGTCGGCACAAAAGACTTTTTGAGTCGATCCAAAAGAACTGAGATTTTCTACAACAAAATGAGTCGACACAAATAGAAATTTGAGTCGACACTAAAAGACTCTTCGGAACTCACTAAAAGTCATTTGGAAATTTTGAGTCGACACCAAAGCAAATATGAGTCGACACCAATCAACTGAGACTTTCTGTTGAACTTTGAGTCCACACTTAACTGAAGATGAGTCGACACAAAACAACCGTGACTTCCTGCAAATTTTTTAGTCAACCCAAAACACAATATGAGTAGACACAAAATAATCGAGTCTTCTTGCAGATTAATGAGTCGACACAATATATATATACAATATGTGTCGACACCAAGAGGTTCTCTTGGAAAACTAAAGTATTAAACGAGTCGACACCAAATGATTTTGAGTCGACACCGTTGTGTAGGTGAGAAGGCATAAAAATTAATGTCAACACCAATGATAAAATGAGTCGACACATTCACTTGAAGAACCAAGCCATAGAAGATTTATGTCGACCTAAAATAGATTTGAGTCGACACCTGCGACGGGATTTCAAATTTGGCGCCGAGTTCAACAGTAGGATTTTTGCATTTCATGATTCTACCTACCTCCAACGGTCATGAATCATCAAGAGACTATATAAGAAGTTACTTTTCAAACATTTAAAGAATAAGAGCTTCAATTCTACTGTTATATTGCTTGAATCAAAGATCAAACTCTCAAGTTTTCATTTATTGCTCGTTAACTCTAGCTCTTGATCTCTCATCTCTTTACTTCTCATTTATTGCTAATCATTTGTAAAGAGAGTGAGTGAGAATTTTATTAAATACTTCATCTATTATATTTAAGGGTGAGTCACCCTTAATCCTTTAAGTGAGTTTAGAAAACATATTTTAGAAATATTTTTCAAAAGAAGTTTCGGGAAAAAAAATTCATAAAACAGTACGAACCACTTAATTGCAGAATTTTACATTGAAACCAGAATCAAATCAATACCCCTTATCTTGGTGAAACCGCAACCTGACCACATTCTCATAAAGAACTACAAAATTCCCAAAGTTAAAAGACCTATATGCCCAATTACATGCGTTTCTTTCCATTTCTAGTGGTTTAAAACACGAAAATTCATCGTTTCCCCGATTCTCCAAAACAACGTAACAGGGAAAAATAATCAAAACCCTAGAACTTGACTAGACAAATCTAATATCAGTTTCCTGTATCCATCACGATCAACAAGTTCAATATATATACACACACATATGTGTGTTCGTTAGATTGTTTTGATTATCCAAAACAATCAAGCAGCGCAAAACAATCAAACAGCGCAAAATAATCAAAACCCTAGAACTTGACTACACAGATCTAAGATCAGTTTCCTGTATTCCTTTACTGATCCACAAGTTCAATATGCAAAACATACATACATGCATATATATATATATATATATATATAGAGAGAGAGAGAGAGAGAGAGAGAGAGAGAGAGAAATAAAAACAGACGGAGTGAAGAGTAGAGATTGGTACCGGAGAAAAGCTGGTTGTGTTGATGGTGAGGAGAGAGATCTCGTCGACCTTGGGGCGGAAGACAGCGAGTTGAGAGTTGGATGAAGAGAGAGAAAGCCTCTTGTCGCAGGGGGATAACTGAACCGAGGTATTGATGAAGAACGAAGTCCTCGCCGCGAAGGCGATCCCGAAGGTAAAGCCGTCGGAGCGCTGGACCGTGGTGTCGGAGCACGGGGAGTACGCGGCGTTGGTGTCGCTGCTCGACTGGGCCAAGCACACCAGCGTCCAAAGCGTTGCTAGGGATATGATCCAGATTCTCAGAGCGGCCATTGTTGAGTGCTTCACCGAGAACGTTGATGGAGCGGAGTACAGAGAAAGGTCAAGAGTAAACGATGTTGACTGGGGTACACGGTAAATTATTCTGCTTCCGTTGTTTCAAAAAATTTTATATAGCATTACCGCTGGCAAATTATAATTTTTGACTAAAAACATAAAAAAAAAATTTAAAATTAAAATTAAAATAATTTAAAGATGAATCATTTTTTAATTTCATAAAAAATTTAATTTTATAATTTTTATTAAAATCTAGTTCTATTAAATTTAAAATAATTATACTATTTTATAATTTTTATTAAAATCTAGTTCTATTAAATTTAAAATAATTATACTATTTTTAATTTGTTCATATTTAAGAATTAATTTTTTCTGTTTTGAACAATCAAAAAAATACAAGTAATACATTTATCAAGCCATCATAACTATTGGAAATAAAAAGTGATACATTTTCATTTAACTAATGTCTCAATTTTATGAACTAATAAATGTATCACTTATCGTATAGAACTAAAACTATGAAAAAATTGCTACGGAACTAAAACTCTATTATCACTTAAAAATAGAATTTATACTAAAATTATTTTTAAAATTATTTGTTTAGTTAAAAAATAAAAAAATCCAAAAAGTTAAAAAATCAAATTAAGTATCATGTGGGATAGTTTTTTTATATGATTTTTTTATTTTTTAATAAAAAAATTAATATTAGTTCAAATAATGATATTTTTTAAATTTTTCTCGTTATAAGAAACCAAAAAAGTATAAAGATTAACAAAAAAATTCAAATAATACAAAAAAACCACATAAAAAACTTAAAGTGGCTTTAATGAACTTTTTTCAACTTTTTTTAAAATGGCTTTATATTTAAATTTATTTTATGATGATAAATCGAGAAAATAAAAAATTAACCCAAAATCAAAAAAAAATCATAAAAAGCGTAAAAAAATCACAAAAAATCACAGAAAAAACTAAACTAAACAAAACCTAAAATACAAACTTTTAAAATATTCTATTCGAATTCTCACAATTTTTAAAATATAATAATTCCGCTTATTCATAATTTATTTACTATCACTACCAATTATATATAATTGTTAATATCAAATATATAAAAGAATAAATTGTTCACTTTGAACAAAAAGTAAAAAAGCTAATTTTTTATCCAAACAACTAATTTCAGAAAAATTAACTTAAAAACTAAGTTATCAAACAACATATTTTAAACTCAATTTAACTTTTTGACTAAAAACGCAAAAAAAAAAATTTTTTTAAGCTAGTTGCTAATCAGGACCTACTTATATTATAGGTGTTCAAAAAAGTTGATGAAATTGATAAACTGTTCCAAATTAATTCAAATTGTATAATTTGTTTAGAATTTTTAAGTTGATGGTTTGTTTCAAATTCTAAATTACTAAGAATCGTGCATTATGATTTGGTTATTAAATTAAACTTTTAAATAACTATATAAATTGAATCGTGCCATTATTTTGTTTTGTTATATTTATATTATATTATGTATTATGCGCTTAAAATATTCTTAGAAGATTAACTATATATTTTCTTTTTCTTCTTTTTTTATTTTTTCTCTTTTATAATTTAATTTTTACTTTTTTATAACATTATAATATTATATAATTCTTAGATTATTAATAACCAATAAAAAATTAATAAAATTAAAACATGATAAGTATAATACATATTTTGTAGATATATAATGACATTTTGTAATTTTATGAAACAAGTAATAAAGTGAAATATAAAATAAAATAATATAAAAAAAATATAAAAAGAATAAATAAGAATATAATGTATAACTTTTAAACTTGTAGGTAACATGTATTTAGTGTTAGAATTGCGTATCTAAATCTAGAACCAAACCATTTATATTGGTTAGGTTCAAACAAGTTCCATAGTACTTGCGGTTCTATTTTGGCTCTTAAATTTTTGGGTTTGTTCAAAACAGGTTGGTTGTTGATTTAGCTCAAAATCGAATAAAATCGAACCGTGAATATCCTAATTTACGTGGTGCTCCCATTCAGCCTATGTTTGGCTTAGCTTTTTTTAAAGACTTTTTGCTTAAAATTCTTCAAAAAAGCCTACTTATATGATCTCAATTATCTTTTTCTACATGTTTTTACATTGGCTTTTTTTCTATAAAAAAGCCAAAAAATCAAAAAGCCTAGAAAAAAATGTTAGTTCAAACACAAACTCAATTATGTACCAGAAAACATTTCGCATTGAACAGTATGGGCCCACCTTATTGGATAGTGTATAAAGGTGATTTTGTATATGTGTAGAGAACAAGAAGAATATGTCCCCTGTGATGATATCTCTTACTGGATCGCTCTTGTACAAGTACAAAAGTTTACGGTCACACCGAAGGAATAGGGCACCTATGCCACCTTTCCGGGAACTCCATCTGAAGGAACGGGGCACCTCCATCACCTTTTTGGGGATTAAGCAGAGGGAACATGGCACCCACTCTTGCACAAGTCTTCGATTTTTCACTGAGGAGCTAGTCGAGTCCACATTAATTCCATAACCATCTCAATATATATGTGCATAAATATATACAAACATATATAATATATCCTCTCAATATTATTAGTCCCTCAACTATTACCCATGGTTTTCACCTAAACCCACATGTATTCACTATGATGTAGCCATAACACTTAGACATAAGGAAAAGGTCCGCCCTCGCAACATTTTCTCTTTGGTATCTAATATATTTATTGGTTGTTCTTCGTAAGAGATATCATCCTTAACTCGTAACTGGGCTCAATCAAGAACGTATGAAGGATCCACTTCATAACTATAAAACGCGACAACAATTTCTCACTCTTGCCAAACCTCGTCAATCTTTTGCGAGTTGAAACCTTTAAAAACACATGGTCGCCTACTTCAAACATCAAGGGTCTTCTTCTTCAATTTGTATAACTCTTTTAACAATTTTGGACTGTCACTAGGCGTTGTCGAATGGCAGCAATCTTTTTTGTTGTCTCACGTACTAGGTCGAGTCCCAACACTGCTGTTTTCCCTACATCAGCCCAACAAATAGGTCTTACAAGGTCTACTATACTAGACCTCAAAGGCTTTGTCTCAATGCTCAACTAATAACTATTTTTATATGCAAACTCCACCAAAGCTTCAGGTGATCCTCCCAAGATCCACGAAAATCTAACATGCACGCCCGTAACATGTCCTCTAAAATCTGAATAGTGCGCTCGGACTAACTTTCTGTCTGTGGATGAAAAGGCGATGCTAAAAAGTAAATTTGTCCCCATGGCTAATTGAAGACTTTGCAAAAAACGTGATATGAACCAAGGATCTCAATTAGAAACAATGGATACCGGCACTTCGTGGAGTCGGACAATCTCATTAATATATAGTTTACTAAGTTGATCCACCAAATCAATCATGCAAATAGGAAGAAAATGTGCGAATTTGATCAATCGATCCACCACAACCTAAATGGCATCATTAGGGGTGTGCAAACAACTCATGAACCCACTTCAACCCGTCAACCCAACCCAACCCAATCCGTGCAGGTTATGTAAGTGAATGAGTCAAGTTGGGTGGGTTGAATAAAAAAATAAAGAGAGTGAGTTGGTTGCAGGTTATATTTATTCAACCCGCCATCAACCCAACCCAACCCGCCTAAAGTATATATTAGTTTTCGTATTCCTACATACGACGAATCTCAACCTTATATACATGTTTATATTTATATAAATTTCTTATAATTCATAAGGAACAATTTATAATTTTAATTACTATTTTAATTATATGTTGTAAACGTTTTTTGAACAACATACAATGTAAATATTATTGTTAAAGATATTTAATTATGTTATTATTATTATTATTATTAAATTTTTGCTGTTATTTTTAGTTAGTTTTTTACTTAACATGTTAAATATGATTTCATAAAAAGAGCGTAATAATTTTTTATTTATTAAAATTTTTTTTTATAAAAAATACAATTAAAATTTTATAATTTTTTAACCCGCTAAACCACCTAAACTATGGGTTGAAACTGCCAAAAAATATCATCTAATCTACTGATTTTGATGATTAATGGGTTGGTGATGGATTGAAAAAACAACTACTCGGCAAAGGTGGGTTGATTAAAAATTTTTTTTTCAATCTACCCCAACCCAACCCGCGCATACCCCTAGGCATCATGCCCCATCAACGACCTCGAAAGTTCTGAAACAAAATCCATCGTAACATTCTTCCAATTCCACTACGACATTGGCAAGGGCTGTAACAATCCCATTGGTCTCTGGTATTCGGCTTTCACTTGCTGACAAGTAAGGCAACTTGAAACAAAAAGCGTTACATCCTTCTTTATACCTTTTCACCAAAATTGACGGCATAAATCATCATACATCTTTGTGCCTCCCAGATGTATGGCTAAAAGAGAATGATGAAACTCATGTAGCACATCCTCACGACCTGATTTTGGTACAAATAATCTCCCCGCAAATCTCAAACTTTGATCCGAATTTATAGTCCCCCTTTTGGCATCCTCATCACTCAAAACACGATCACAAAGCATTTGGGTCTCACTATTCCGCTGTTGAGCCTCAATAACACGGCTAAGAAGACAAGGTTGTGAAACCAGTATAAATAATGTGGCATATTCATTAGTCTCCACAAGATGTAACTCGTACTCTCTAACCTCCCCAAGCATATTCCACATATATTTAATGTGGCATGACATCTTTATTCATGAAAGGTACACTCACAAGCTTCGTTCCATATAAATTTAATCCCCTTACATATAAGATGCCATAGGTGCGTCAAGTGTAGAAAAATCTTTGACAAACCTCTGTTAATAGCCCGCTAACCCCAAGAAATTTTGAATCTCAAACACACTTTTGGGTCACTCCCAACTCATCACGGCCTCAATCTTTGAAGAGTACACGGCCACACCATCTCCTGAAACCACATGTCACAGAAACTTTACCTCGAATGTCCAAAACTTGCATTTCTCGTATTTAGCGTATGAACGATGTTCTCGTAGAAGTTGTAACACAGTCCTCAAGTGTTCGTCATGAGCCTCCATCAAAGGTGGATAAATAAGGATGTCATCCACAAATACAACCACGAACCTATTAAAATAAGCATGAAAAATACATTTCATTTAGTCCATAAAAGCCGCCAGTGCATTTGTCAAACTAAACGGCATAACAAGAAATTTGTAGTGCCCATAGCGTGATTAAAAGCCATCTTCGCCATGTCCTCCTCCTTCACTCGCAACTAGTAGAAACTTGACCTCAAGTCAATCTTTGAGAAGCAACTCAACCCCTTTAATTGATCAAACACATCATCAATTTTCGGTATAAGATATTTATTCTTCACAATCACTTGATTTAGTTTTCAATAGTCGATGCACAAGTGCAAGGATCCATCTTCCTTTTTAGCAAACAATGTCGGAGCTCCCCAGGGCGAAGTACTCGGACGAATAAAGCCCTTATCTAATAATTTTTGAAGTTGCACCTTTAACTCTTGCAATTTGGTCGGCGCATAATGGTAAGGTGACATAGAAATGGGCACGGTCCCTAGTACAAGATCAATAAAAATTCTACCTCTCGTCCTGGTGGTAGCTTAAACAAATCATCAGGAAAGACATCGAGAAATTCA
Source organism: Heliamphora pulchella (assembly GCA_032270985.1). Lineage (NCBI taxonomy): Eukaryota > Viridiplantae > Streptophyta > Magnoliopsida > Ericales > Sarraceniaceae > Heliamphora > Heliamphora pulchella. Next base: position 32,580 of record JAULJZ010083031.1, read on the forward strand.
CAAACAACGGGAGGGAGTTCTCCTTGAATGGAGTCAACCTCACTCATCAACAGGTTGGAAATGAGAAGGGCAAGATGTGATTCCCTGTCCTCCAGACACGTCGAGACATACATAAATACAAATAAAGGGATATTCTAGCCGTTTATTCATATTTACATACGTTAATTATTACATCATAAAGGAGTTTTGGACCGTTCAAAATTACATAACTATTACAGTTTTCCCAAAAAATTTCAAAAATTACACTAAGCACAAGAGAACTGAATATGAGAACAAAAGCAGAGGTCTCCACTCCTCAGAATGCATCAGCGAAATCTACGTGTTCTTGGAACTCACCCTGTTCTTCAAACTCTTCTTCTCCCTCTGGGGTGACTTCCTCCAAGAACTCCTTCACACCTGTGGCACGAATGCCATGAGCTAAGGCCTAGAAGCAAAACACTCTAACCTTCTAACTAATCTCACGGCACAAAATGCACCACAACACATATCATATAACACCAGTACAGTTTATAGTCAAGGAGACAGACAAATTTATGACAGGATAGCAGATAAGTCAATAAACATGTGCATATGAGATGCCGTATATATAATACAGATGCCCAACCCAACATGCACCCAGATTATAACAGGAATTCCACATTGGGAATCACCAAAGTAGAGTTTCACTGGTATTTGATCACTAAATCCATCATCACGCCTCGTTGCGAATAGTAAATGCGCGTCTTGGCTTCATCCCTTAGCTATTTTACTCATTGGCAGCGGCTTGGGGTCCGCGCCATACTCCAGGCCAACAAATTCAATAAACCATTTCAATCAGTTATATTAGACAATATCAAGCGGTTTGTCCCACCTTAAGACTCGTGATGCCTTCGCTGGTGTGAACCCAAAGTCTAAGCTATCGAAATCAGAATGCTAGCGATGAACCCACGGTGCCCAACAATATTCATGATAAATCATTTCAAATACCGAGGACACGCCCAGGGTACACAAGGGGAATTCATCCCAAAATATTTTTTAAAATGGCAACTAGGGACGCCCTAGACTTAGAATCAAGAACGAAAATCTCAATACAATAATCCAAAAGACACCATTATGTTTCCATATGTTAGGTTCCCATACATCAGCATTCCCGATCACTACAGCGTATAGTGGTAGTTCGGCTCAAGACGTGATATGACTCATGACGTAACACGGCTCAAGACATACATGGCCCAAAATTATCATATCCAATACAATAATCCGAATGACACCATTATGTTTCCATATGTTAGGTTCCTATACATTAGCGTTCCTGATCACTACGGCATATAGCAGCAGTTCGGCTCAAGACGTGATACGGCTCTGGACGTAACAAGCTTAGGACATACATGGCCCAATGTTATTCATACTCGACACAACAATTTGAATGGTACCATTACATTCCCATACGTTAGGTTCCCGTATATCAGCGTTTTCGATCACTATAGCGTACAGTGGTAGTTCGGCTCATGATGTGATACGACTCAAGACGTAACATGGCTCAAGACGCACATTGCCCATTGTCAACACCCTCACATCCACCATATCAAGATACAACTTAAAACATACAAGGGGTAACCCACAAGATGCCTCTAGTGCCACAATCACAATGCTCAT
>JAULJZ010083032.1:0-12591 GCA_032270985.1 Heliamphora pulchella
AATGAATGTGTTGAAGACAAGTAGTTATAATAAAAACCCGATTGATATGTTGAGGAAATGACTTGAATGATTAGAGTATTGGTGATGCCAATTAATTAATTAACTTGAAATTCTTGAATTAAGTTAATGTATATTTGAGACTTTACCTGTTGAATTAAACATGGGAATCCAATGAGAAATTGATACTTGGATGGATATGTAATAATAGTGTTCATTGATAATATGAAATTGAAAATATGATCATGAATTGGAATTGGAAATATGATTGTGAATTAGGGAGATGAACTCCCGGTTGATTAATGTATATTGATATGGTTAATCAAATATTGAACCGAAAATGGCTTGGTATCGGGTCGCCTCCTGGGGTGTTCCTTCAGAAAATCAAAAATGGGTTGGTATTGGGTCATCTCTCGGGATGTTCCTTTAGGAAATCAAAAATGGCTGAGGATGTGAATAAGTTGGGCTTGAACAGCTCCACGATGAAAGACCGAAAACTTGCGCAAGATGGGTACCGTATTCCCTTGGGTTAGCCCCCGTAAAACAGATTTGGGTACCGTGTTCCCTTTGGTGAGGTCTGTAAAACGGGTATTGTCGTGGTGAGTTATAGATCTAACTATTACCCAATGGCTTGACGTAGCCTATTGGGGGAATAGGGAGGGATTTCTATAAGTTGCACTCGACGTCAGATTGTAGTGGTGAGTTATAGAGCTATCTATTACCCAATGATTTCGCGTAGTCTATTGGGGGAATAGGGAGGGATTTCTATAAGCTGCACCTTACGTCGGTTCAATATGAGATTAATGGAATGAAACTGAAATGTGAATAATAGATGGATGAATTGGAAAGAGAAATAAAGAATGACAAATGTGACTTATGAAAAAAGAAACGAAAAGAATAGAAATGAAAAATTAATAGATAAATTAAGACGCTGAAGCAAGTTTAATGATATTATAATGTTGGAATAATTAACAGATGAACTAGGTGGATGAGTTAAGTAAATTTTAAGCTAAGAAATTTAAATAAATTCATATTATCTTTGAAGTTTATATAAACTGGATGTGTATGTGAATTGATAAATAAATAAAATGAATAAATGAAAGTGATTGCTTAATATCTTGCTCATCCACACCTCACAAGTCATGCATTGCACTTATTTTAGTCTTATCCTATGAGTTTCGGCTTGAGTTGTATGTATTCAACCTTTTACAGATTTGATAAAAGAAGAGTAAGCAAAGATTGGGATATTCAAGAGTGCATTGGAAGAAATGAGTAAATTTTATTATTTTGATTTATAGATGTAATCATATATATTTGTTCAAAGCTCATGTATTTGCTTCAAAGTATTGCATTGGAAAACTTCATGGAAATAATGAGATTATATTGGATGAATGTAATTAGTATACGAAGGTAGAGAGATAATGAACGATTTAATGCTCATGGCAATGGATGCATTAGTAATGGAATGATGCTTGTTAGTCATTATCCTGTATAGCTAGCAAGTAGTTTTACTTGTGGTTGGATATGGAGATCTAGGTGGTGCCTGAGTATATATATTGTGTCTTGAGTTTAACAGGTAAATTTGGGATAGTCCGAAAAATAGAGGAGACTTTGCCGAAATTTTTAAGAATTAGACCTAATTTATTTTAGAATTTTGGGATAAGTGAAAACTTATAAGAAATTAAGTTCAAGAGAATATTATTAAAGAAATTTTGATTGAAGGAATAGAAGTTATTAAGTGAGTATCATGCCCCTCCGAGTCAGGGGCGTGACAGCAGGATCCAAAATATAAGCTATTTATAATTTAGTAAAAAATTTAGATTTTAAAGCTGCTATACCAAATTCCCCGCAAATACAACAAAATTCATATTTTGTCAAACCTTTACCCTTTCCCAAATATAAATTATAAAACCCATCACAAGAATTTATTGAACAATTATATAAATATTTAAATCTACAACATCAATTGTCCACACCAGCCTCTTCTTCAAATCCTGTTAAGGAACACGAATATAATAAATCCGTTCATGTTTCAGAAGAAGATGAAGAAGAAGAAGAATTAAGAAATTTATATTCTCAATTTCAAGAACCTCCAACTCACATTTAAGCAGCAACAATTACACGTAAACCAGTTATAAAAAATTATTATTCTCGTCCAACACCAATGGATCTTCAATATGAAGAAAAAACATATCCAGTAATTTTTAATGGATCTAATTAAGTTGAATGGAATTTAGATGGAAAATCAGATTATCAAATAATAGAAATAGGATAACATATGATGATAGCAGCTAATGCCGCTTTGTCACAAAATCCCTCCAATATTGATGTAACCGTAGGAGAATTATTAATAGTAGGATTTTTTGGCCAACTGAAAGGTTAGTGGAATAATTATTTAAGTGATGAACAAAAATTAAGAATTTTAACATCAGTCAAAAGAAATGAACATGGTATTTCTATAGAAGAACATGGTCTTCTTGTTAGTGATATAATTACCTCTTTAATTACATCAATAATTCAATATTTTGTAGGTAATACACAAATTGTCCTTGAAAGAGAAAAATAATTATTAATTAATTTATGTTGTCCAACATTAACCCATTTTAGGTGGTATAAATATGTATTTTTATCAAAATTTTATTAACGTAATGATACTAATCAAGATTTCTGGAAAGAATGGTTTGTTACTGGTCTTCCCACACTATATGCGAAAAACATAAAAACACGAATAAGAAAATAAAAATCAAGGTTTAGTACCATATAATCAATACACTTATGAAGAATTAATTTTTGAAATATGTGTAGAAGGATTAGTTTTCTGCAATGATATAAAACTCCAAAATCAACTTAAAAAGGAGAAAAGAATAGAAGAAACTGAATTAGGTCAATTTTATTACCAATTTGGATACAATACCATAAAATCCCCCTTAGATCTTTTAACCAAACCTAAAAATAAAAAGAAAAAATATTATCATAAATATAATAAATATAAGAAATGGTATAAATCATATAAACCCTACAAAAAAATATCAAAATTATAAATCTTATTCAAAATTTCAATAGAAATCACAAAAAACATCCAAAAACAAATTTACAAATCAAACATCAACATTCAAGAAGGATACTGTGTGCTGAAAATGTGGCAAAGTATGACACTTTACTAATAGATATTTCACAAAATAAAAAATAAATAAATTACATTATTCTGATGAATTAAAACAACAAATAATGAATTTATTATTAAATTCAAGACCTCTAATGAAGATGATGATGCATCATCACAATCTTCAAATGATAGTTATGATTCAGAAAAATTAAATCAAGATATAATTTCAACGTAAGAAGAATCTGACTATGAGGAAGAAACAAAATGTTGCAATAAATGCCAAACAAAAGAAGATTATTACCAAGAAATTTTAAAATTAAATGAATTAAGTATAAATATTTTTATCACAAGATGAACAAAATAAACATTTCAAAAATCTGGCCTAACTAATAGTGGTCTTGCCCTTAACAGGTTGTGTGCATGTTGGGTTAGAACTCATTGATATCTTTGGAGTTTCTTTGGATGAGGAAGCTCCCTAATTCTTTGGACATCATAAGTATGTTGTTATGTTCAAGGCTTAGGATTACTCCTAATTTTTTGATACAATAATTTTGTGTCTTTTGTAAAGGTTTTTGTAGAAGTCAGAAATATAATTAAGATTTTTCAAAAATCTTTGTAATTGATTTTTATTTGTTATTTCATTCAGAAACTTGTTAGCAAAATCTATGGAATGGTCAATAGGGACAATAGTTCCATGGATATTGTGTCCCAAAAATTTTACTTGAGTTTGAAATAATTTTATTTTTGGTGCACTCAAAACAACCACAGAACCTCGAAAGGAATATTCAAAACCCTATTCCATCCAACCAAAATCAACTAAAAACGGTTTTGAACCAAAACCCAATTTCTTTGAATCATAAATCGGGTTTTCATGCATTTTTAACCGATGTAAACACATACAATTATACGTAGCACCCTTATAAGACATGAGAGTCAAGGATCCTACCTCGTTGAGTTAAAAACTTGACATCTCGAATCACGTACAGAAATGAACTTAGTCAGAACAAAATTCTGTCTGGATGAAAGCGTAGCCCACCACGAGGGTACTAGGGATCTGTTGTCTAATCGTTGAAAATCGAGCCCCGAGCCCCCGAGAAGTTAAAGAGAAGGCAGAGCGTTTGGTTGGTTCAAAAGCTAGAGAGAGAAAAGATATTTTGAAAATATCTAAGACTAGATATTTATAGGCTCGCCAAAAAATATCTTTTTTTTTTAAATTCGCATCACAATGCCCAACGGCCTCGAGAACTAACCCCACATGCATATCAAAACTCGATCATGCATAAAATACATATAAACATGCTATCACGAAAACGGTAAACACGCGTCGAAAAATGTTGAAAAAGAAAACGGGTCAAGGTCTCACAACTGTACCCCCCTTAAAGGAATTTTGTCTCTAAAATTTAACACGAGGTCATAAAGGAACAACCCCATCGTTCACCATCGACACATGCACAAGAGGTGGTCAGCTAAACCATCCCTAGGATACGATCAAACAAGGTTGTACACTATAGACAATGGCTAACTACCTCAAAGACACAGGATCTACATCTCATCCCAACCTCACAAGCTCACCAATCGGTGTCTCAGAACCCAACACGCAACCCACGGTGCCCCTCACCAACTCCCACACAAATGAAATGAAGCAACACAAATCTCCCGTGCCAATAAAAACACTGGCCCAAAATTTGTATACTGATAAAGTACCTCTGATCCCTGGAGGAGTAGCTACATCATCCGACACAACCAGTGCCTTGGAAGAACTGGGATTTGTAAGAGCATACACTCGGCCCTGTGTCATTCTGGCTGGCTCCCCATAACTTGGGACTGCCGGCAGTCGTACAGACTAAACTGAAGCACCGTGGTCTGTCACCCTAGAAGTCTGTACTATTGGCTGCTCATAACCCCGTCGGTCTTATACTAAGGTTGCACCTGTCGTGCTCGGCGCACTGCCTCCTTGAGGACAGTTCCTAGCTCTGAGATTGCTTCGGCTGTGGGCAATCCGCCCCCCGATGCCCGAGCTGCCTGCACCAATAACAAATTAACTCCCCCTATTCTAGCCTTTCAGACGAGGCCACTAATGGTGCTGGTGCAAAAAACTGCTGTCGTGACCCAGATGGGTGAAAATTGGGGCCAGAGGACTTCTGCCTCTTGTCGGAGCGTCCACCTAACTAAGCGTCCATCCCACCCTGTGGTGCTCTGATCTCTTTGGAACCTCGAATCTCGCTCAAGGTATTCTCAATCCTCGCTGCCGATTCCACCAGCTCTGTGAAAACACGCAGCTCCATCTCTGCCACTCACTTTCTGATCTCCAGCCTTAAATCCCGCTCAAACCTTCTAGATTGCAACTCATCTATGCCCACCAACTCTGGTGCAAACCGGGACAGACTGGTGAATTTGGCCTCATATTGAACAATGCTCATCGCCCCCTGAGTGAGAGCGTAGAACTCCTCTCTATATAGATCTCTAGATGAAGCTGGAAAATACTTCTCTAGAAAAACTCCTGTGAAAGCTGTCCACGTGCCCTCCACAGTATTCCAAGCGTATTTCCACCACTCGTGAGCATCCCCTCTCAACTGGAAAGTGGCAAAAGGAACCTGCAAATCATCCTCCATAATCTGTAATGTATCGAGGATCCGGGTCACCAGCTCTAACCACTTGGTAGCCACTATAGGATCAGGATCCCCAGCAAAGGTAGGAGGATCCATACGTCTGAACTCCCACATCGCTACTGTTGCCCTCAACTCGGGCTCTCTACCTCTTCCTCTAGAGGTCTCAACCAGCTGGCTAATAGAGCTAACCAGCGCACACAGCAACCCTACCGAGTTAATAGGTCCTTGGGGAGCAATTGCATCCCCAGCATCAGGGATAGGCACATCCCCTCGGCCAAAACCACGGCCACAGCCTCGATCACGACCACATCCTCTCCTCGTAGACATCACGTTTATATGAAAGGAAAACAGAACATAAGATGCAATACATCGCATGAACATAAACGCTAACTACATAGCATGCTAACACAGCCACATAGATTCATACTAAACAAAATCCACATACCGAGGAGAACCGACAAGAATGACGCGTCCATTTGGATAACCTGCTCAGATTCCTTGCTAGAAAACACATCAGCCAAACGCATTTTTAACTCGGCTTCCAAGCTTGTTAACCGAAATGCCAAAAGGCAAGACCAATCGTTCCTAAGGTTCAACCCCCATGTTCACATATACACAACGTTCACACATATCATGCTCATGCTATCAAAATAGCTACGCACATGCAGTCAAGCACACGCAATCAACCTCACCAGGTGATGCACCCTCTTTCCACGGCTCTTGGGTATTCGAACCCAGAGCTTTGATACCATTCTATCATGCCCCAAACTCTAGGTCACGTGATACACCCAACAACAACCATACATAACACCCAACCCGATGTTATACCCTCAAAATAAAGCATACATGCATTTAAATATATATCGCCCTCAGGCTTACAACACGCAGTTCCAACACCGCAAACATTAAAGCAGCATGGTTCAAAAGAAACAAAAGGAAGATTACAAATCTTTTGCCCCTTCGGCACCTCCAAATCAACCTGCGTGGCTGATACTTGAAAAATATTTCAAATCCCACACCGTGAGCCAAAGCTTAACAAAAACTAGACAAACATGCATTATAAGCTAAGCATGTTAGCATATGTAATATGTATATAACGACTCGCCCGAACCTCAAAATAAGTTTGAAAGTAGTTTTATATCACGACTCACAAGAGCCTTAAAAAATAGTTTGAAAATGGTTTAGTATACATATGAAAATGCTACAGTGCTTCACATGTAAGGATCGACTCCTACGAGCATCGACTCTCACAAGCCCACATACAACACAAGTATATGTATGCAACACAGATATATATACAACACACGTATATATATATATCTATATCGACTCCTACAAGCCCCAACAACAATCCTACAATAACAAGGTGATACACACCCAACATAAGGATTTTCTCGGACTTTCACTGAAGGACGACTACCCCAACAACTACCCAGTTAATCGGAGTTAACCCATGCAATACATGCAACTCACGCGACATACGCCACCTACACGACGCAACACATGCATCCCGCATAACACACCACGTGCAACATACACAACACGTGCCTCTTTAGGACCACTTTCTCGTCCTTTAGATACCCGCACATAAAATGCATCATTAGGACCACTTTTCTGTCCCTCCAATTTTTTTTACGCGCACACACATGCATTGTTAACTAGAGTTAACGTATATCGAACCCCTTTTTGTCCCTGTTAACTAGAGCTAACGCTCATCGAACCACTTTTTTGTCCACGAACCACTTTTCTGTCCAAAACACATCGGACCACTTTTCCATCCACGGGACATTGGACCACATTTTCGTCCATCCACATAACCATACACACACACGTGTTACTAAAACTAGAGTGTTAGATACCGTAAGACCACATATCCGCCCTGCAACATGCATAATAAAAACTAGAGTTTTAAATGCACAAAATCACGTAAAACACTATGTTTCACATAACGACATTACATATCCCGGCATCACATGCCACAAAGCTGACATGACCAACCACCACTCGAGCGCTCAACCACCGCTTGAGCGGTCCCCCACCGACATACATCTCTTCCACACTACCACTCGAGCAGATAGGCCACCGCTCGAGCGATCATCGCTAGGTGAAAGAAAAACTAAACGAAGGAATGAACCCAAACCCCAACACCCAACTATGCATTAACATCTCATTTTCCCAAACCACGTCACCCCCGAAGGCGACAACGAAATGGACTACCACGGCCCCATCACGACCAACCAAAACAAGAAACGACCCACACCCCTCTTCATGAATCCAGTCGATAGAACCCCATAATTCAATCGACCGAAAAGCCACTAGAGAAGAGCCAGTCGATTGAACCCCACCACTCATGTCACGACCCAAACCCCGAGTCCAAGAACTAAACCCCAACGATCATGAAAGGTCCAAAAAGGATGAAGAATAATCTTTTCCAAGACATTTGCCCCAAAATGGATGAAAAATGGTTTAGAACATTTGACATACCCTCACTCTTTTGATCATAACTTTTTCTACAAAAAGCATTTTAATGTGAGAGAGGTGTCATTGGAAAGAAGACTTTGGGTGCTTTAGTTTGAGTATAACAACGACCCTATTTGGAGTCTGGATAAGGGAGATATGATAAAAATAAGACGACCCTGCGTAGCCAGTCTGCTCGAGCAGATGTCGGGCGCTCGAGCGCGCAGGCACCCGAGAAAAATTCAGATTTTCTCTTGTTTTGAGTTCCAAGCCCCAAAACTCTCAAACACTCCCTATGATGCTTCAAAACACACATAAATCTATCAACTTACATATTTTTTTATACCCACGGACATACACGAGTCCAAAACAACCACAGAACCTCGAAAGGAACATTTAAAACCCGATTCCATCCAACCGAAATCAACTAAAAATGGTTTTGAAACAAAACCCAATTTCTTAGAATCATAAATCGATTTTTCATGCATTTTTAACCGGTGAAAATACATACAATTACACTTAGCACATTTATAAGAGATGAGAGTCTAGGATCCTACCTCGTTGAATTAAAAACTCGACGCCTCAAACCACGTGCAGCCCACCACGAGAATACTAGGGATTTGCTGTCTGATCGTCTAAAACTGAGCCCCGAGCCCCTGAGAATTTAGAGAGAAGGCAAAGAATTTGGTTGGTTCAAAATCTAGAGAGAGAAGATTTTTTGAAAATATCTAAGACTAGATATTTATAGGCTCGCCAGAAAATATTTTATTTTTTGAAATTCGCATTACAACGCCCAACGGCCCCGAGAACCAACCTCACATGCATATCTAAACCCAATCATGCATTAAAATGTATATAAACATGCTATCACGAAAATGGTAAACACACGTCAAAAAATGCTGAAAAAGAAAACAGGTCAGGGTCTCACAATTAGTTTAGTGTTTACTCACTTTATTTCAAAATTGTGCTTAGACTAGTTTAGCTTATTTTGTTAGTAATTCATGTTTAGGCAATTTCTAGCATATTTTTGTTCTTTTATTTAAACCATAATAGCTTAGAATATTTTGGTGAAATTGCATGTGAGAGTGCTCCATGTGTTCTTTAGTTAGAATTGTATGCCATAGGACTTAAAATTTTATTTTCTTATTTGCTTTGTTTTGGCGTTCTATATACATATGTTATGTATTTTATATATTTAATTTTGGATGTTCTTTCTTTGTCTCTACTTTCTTTATTTGTATGCATTTGTAAACCAATGATGATTAGTAGAGGCCAACCTTACGGTTGGGCGAACGGGGTCCCTAACACCTTTCCCGATTCGTACCTTAGCCCCCGAACCCTCTTTCTCTAGTTAACGTTTTAAAGATCAGTAGTCATTTTTATTTTATTTTTATTTTTCTCAAAATGCAAGTGGCAACTCTATTTTCAACAAAAAAAGATTTTCAAAATTCGGCTTTCAAGGTGTTAAAATATTTTTCAAACATCTTTTGAATTCCTTATAAAATCAAATAAGAGGGTTATACTTGAAAACATCATTGGTTTTTAGTATGTATTTCTCATTTGTATAATCGCATGCATGTGCGTTGTTCTTCAATTCCCCCTGCCTAGTCAACCAAATGCCCCGATTATTTATCCGTTTCGGGGAATGTTGGGAAAGTGGGCGAGCCTTACTGACTGTACACTATCATAGGTGCAGTAAAAGAGTTCGGGTGTACCGTTTGACAATGTCCTGTACCACTCCAGGTATAGGAGGTATATACTCAGCTCTATTCAGAAGGTACCCTGTTCGATTGACCAAAATCGGCCTTTTGCATATAGTAGCTTAGAACCCTCCATTAGGTGCTGCTGACCCTAGTAGGATTATGTGTTTTCTTAATTGTGTGTTTTGTTTGCGTATTGTTAGGTTTGTTTGCTTGGCTTAGGATAGCCCCTTTTTGGGTTTTAGTCCGGGTTTTGCTATTACCCCTTTGTTGTGTAGGTTATCTTTTCCTTCGGGTTCTTACCCGGGCTTTATTCTTCCCCTCGTTTGGTTTTGTTTCGAAGTCTCTAAGATAGTTTCTCTTTCTTTTGGGTTCTTCCTGGGTTGTAGGTTTTGTCCCCTTGTTTTCGTTTAGGCTTGCTTACCCTTGTTAGACTCGTCTGAGGTAGTTTTGTTTTCCTACCATTATGCTACCCGCTTTTTTCTAAAAATCTAGATCAAATCGATACCTTTGGCCTAGTCCTGTTTCCTTGCCAAAGTGCTGCCTGTTTCTCCATTTAGATAAACTTACCTTTTAGAATCTCGTTAAGCTTCTCCTTAGCCTTTACCGCGAGCTTTCGTATGTCCTGTTGTTATGCTGCCAGTATGGGCCCGATAGAGATATTGCTTCAGTTTCAGTGATTATATGCTTTCCGTTTTGGGTATCTGGGATGTTTACTACCTATTATTAGAGTTTCATTCAGAGAAGTGTTTGATACTGATTATTCTTCTTTTGGGATCCAGGTTTTCTTTGGGTTTAGATCATTGGGTCAGAAAGATTACAGTCGACACAGGTCTGGACCAGATTAGTGACAGGAAGATTCTACAAGGTATTCGGACAACTAACTGAATCATTTGAGATGGTAGAAAATGAAGTTAATTTGACAGCCCTGATGAGGACGATCACCGAATTATAAAGAGCTGTGGAACAGCAAACCTAAGCTCAAAATCAGTACAAAGCACAGATCCAGGCGATTCAGGCCCGTCTGCCCGATGTGAATGGTCAGCCGAATGACACAAATGAGAACGGTAAAGAATTTTAGGATGATAACCAAGGACAAGACGTACCACAAGTTGCTGTGCCACGTCAGGTTCCCTGCCCGATGGTGGTGGAGGAAGAAATTACTGCTCGGTTTAGGGAGTCTGCGTTGGTGGAGAAAATTAACCGTATGGAGAAGGTCCTGAGAAAGGCAAAGGGAGTGGAATAATACATAGTCGATGTAGGCAGTTTGTGTCTATTTCCAGATGCCAAACTGCATGAAAAATTTAAGATGCCAGAAATAGAAAAGTTTGATGGCACCGGAGATCCCCAGATCCATTTAAGGATGTATATTGGCACTCTCTCTCCTATGGGGATTGACGATCAGCTTAAGGCCCAATTGTTCCATCGATCACTTTCTACGGTAGCACAAAGGTGGTTTCTCTCCCTAGAGGTGGTTAAGACTAGAACTTAGAAAGATATAGCCACTGTATTCATCAGTCAATACAGCTATAACGTCCAGCTAGACGTCACCACCCGAGAGCTGTAAACAACTCGTCAGGAAAATCGAGAATCATTTGTTAACTTTTTGGCCCGATGGAGAGGCAAGGCAGTGTAGACACCCCAACTTGACCCCGCCTAATCTTAGGTGAATCCGATGATAAAAAAGTTAGAATGGTTCCTCAGTACGATCCTCAAAAAATGATCTAAGCTCGGTAATCGAACCCAATCAACAAAACCTTTAAACTAATGAAATCTTTTTGAACCACCAACTTCAAAGTGGCGACCGCCAATAAAACCCTTTGGAACCTTCCACTTTTTGTGGAAACCGCTATGTTCATTATGGCGATTGCCAATAGAACCTTTTGCAAACTCTAGCCAAAAGTGGCCACCACCACCTTCAACCTAGCGACTGCTAACTTGCATTGTGGCAACCGGCAATAGAACCTTGTGAAACTTTTTTAAACATGGAGACCGCCAACTCATAACATGTCGACCTCCAACTCCAAATGGCTTGACATGCCCCAGAACGTGGCAGCATCTTATTGGTTGAAGAATTCTATAAATACCGTACCCCAGCGTACGTTTCAGGACATAATTTTAGAGAGAAATTTAGTGAGGGAAGCTCTATCGAGTCACCAAGCAAACCAAGCCTCGACACCGAAACCCTGCTGAAATACCAAGAGCCGAACCCTCAATACCAAAGTTCTGAAACCTCAGCTTGGATCATTGCTCGAGGATCGAATTGCCCCTTGCCATTCTGTGAGACCCTGACTTGTTTCATTTTTGGAAATGATTTAAGTGTTCTCGGGAGTAGGAATTAACGTATGATCTTGCTTCTTTGGTTCAGGTTTTCACCCAGCGATGACCACTCGAGCAGTGGGTGTGCGCTCGAGCGGGGTGGTGCCAGAGAGTGGTTCTGTGTGGTGACCGCTCGAGCGGTGCTTGGGTGCTCAAGCAGTGGAGGCCTGGTGCGAGATTCTATAAAAATGTGGTTTTGACGCATGTTCGGGTTCAGAGATTTTGCGGGGTTGGTCCCGGGGGTTGCGGGAATTTGCAGTGCGAATTTTAAAAATTAAAAAAAAAGAGATATTTTGGAGGCCTATAAATATCTAGAGTTAGATATTTTCAAAAGATATTTTTAAAACTTAACTCCTAAATTTTCTCCTTTTTCTCTCTGCCTTCTCTCTAACTTCTTGGGGGC
>JAULJZ010083043.1:0-12591 GCA_032270985.1 Heliamphora pulchella
CCAATGGATTTTTCTATGTTAAGAAACTCAATAATTTACACACATGTGGTGCAGTAGTACGGACATCCAAGAATTCTTAAATGACTTCTGATTTAGTAGGCAATCTCATTGTGGAAGATGTTCGTTCAAAGCCACAAAACGTCCAATTGATGTGATCCACGAGTTTAAATCAAAGTATGGACTTAACATAAGTTACCACCAAGCATGGATGGGAGTTGAAAAGGCTAGAGGTGAGGTGTTTAATGATTATTTATCGTCATTTAACCAACTCCATTGGTTTGTGGATGCTGCAAATAGAAGCAACCCTAGAAGCTCCATTGTGCTTCAGTACAACCCTATCCGTTATGTCTTTAAGCGCTTGCTTGTTGCTTTCAAGGCGTGTATTGACGGGTTTAATCATTGCCGGCCTTAACTATTTCTTGATGGTACGTTCTTGAAAGGTAGGTATAAAAGGCATCTTTTAACTGCAACAGCAAAGGATGGAGATCAAGGTAATTCAATAAATGTGAATTTTTTGGTTACTTTTTGTGGTAGTTTTTATAAATTAAGAATACATATTCATATATTAATTTGTCTTAAATGTCCACGGGTCTCTTTCCTGTCTGCTTTGCCATTGTTGATGCAGAAAACAGCGAAAATTGGCATTGGTTCAGGAAAAACTTTCCTGAACCAGGTAGAGATCGTCCAACCAGGTAGAGATCTAACTTTCCTAAGTGATCGTAACTTGGGATTGTTAGATGTCGTTAACTCAATCTTCCCAACTTCATACCACAACTACTGTTTGCAACATTTGAAAAATAATTTGAGACATCATTTGCAGGGACATATGAATGCATTCAGGGAGAGGATGGTGAATCATTTTGTAAAGTGTGCGTATGCACCAACAAAGGAATCTTTCTATTAAACACTAGATTTACTGAAGCGTAAGGGGGGGGGGCCATAAGGTTAGATGATTCCTTGATGACACTCCAGTAGAGAATCAGAGTAATGCTTATTTTCCTAGATGTCGGTATGGAGAAATGACATCAAATGCTGCAGAATCGTTTAATAATTGGATTCGTAATGAGCGACATCTGCCAATTACGAACATGGCTGATAGCATAAGGATTAGATTAATGAATCAAATTGCTACACAGAGAGATATTGCTTCCAAATGGTCAAGTGTTATGTGCCCTATTGTCGATGAGCAGTTATATGCTACTTTCAATGATTCAAGAAATGGAACATTAGCCAGTCAAGTGATAATGTACACGATGTTCATTCATTCCCATCGGTCTCTATTGATCTTGCTAGGCATACTTGTTCGTGTTGCCATTGGCAACTTTATGAGATCCCTTGCGCACATGTTGTTGCTGCTGCTATGAAAAGTGGTAAAGACTTGGATGAATACATTGACCAGTATTACCATGTGCAAAGCTATCGAGATTCATACTCTTTCTCCATATATCCAGTCCTTACCATGTAGAGAACAGAATGTACTCGGGAATCAGAACTAATTCAACCACCAGTGTCCAAAAAATAGCCAGGCAGACCTAGGAAGAAGAAGATTCCTTCAAGGGGAGAAGATTACCCAAATCAGGTGTAGTAGGTGTGGAAGGTTAGGAAACCATAAGAGGAAATCTTGTAAAGAGCAATTGGGCTCGTAGGAAATAATGTTTGCTTCTACATTCTACGCAATCACACCTGTATAAGGAACCATTTTTTTTTCGGATTATGTTATTGATATGGTCTCGAATAAATTTCCATCAAATCACTATTATCATGGATGGGCTCTTAACGTATTACATAACAATAAACATTGATCATTATTCTTAATTTTCAATACGATACTATCACGCTCCAAATACCAGGGTCACGCGAAAGCCCACCAAAACACCTATTTAAGAAAAATAGATTTTCACAAGTGGAAATCAAAATACAACATTTGGATAAAAGATTCTCAAGTCAACTCTCATAAAACTGTAACATGCATTCTCATACATGAATAATTATATCGCCCAAAGGCATATAAAACCAGCCCAAACAGGCATCACTCGTAAAAGTACATGTCTCAAAAAGGAAAAACTATGACAAATCTTCCATCACCTCTGCAACTAGGTCAACTCCACGTGCTCACCTGAAAAAAGGTTTTACAGCAAAAATCCCACACCGTGAGTCGAAACCTAACAGAAAATAGACTGTAGACTGTAATAAAGGTTATGCAATCATATGGTGGGAGTGTACTCGATCACAAAAGCCCAAAATAGGTTTTTCTCTCAAAAACCTGCAGTTTTCTATCCTTGAAATAATGCATATAACCTGACAGATATCATGCCACAGTTAAGGGAAAGCAGTAAAGCACAACATTCTCCACTCGGGACACACACCAAGGAGACACGATAAAATGTAATCCTATGTTCCGACTCTGTCAACTCAAGACAAAGGCAACAACTATAGACTCTCGTCCATTATCCTAGACCCACAGGCTTAGTAATGACAAGTTCTATACGGAGTCACGACAACGTAACTACTCAATTTACAGGTCAAGCCCGAGTGTCCAAGGCACCCACCAACCACTCAATTTATGGGATTCAACCTGAAAGTACAGAGCACCTACTGCTTAATTTACGGGACCTGAGCCTAAGAGTACAAAGCACCCAATCACTCAATTTATGGGGACTAATCTGAAGGTACAAAACACCTACGCTGCGCACGTTTTTGGACTTACACCGAGGAGCAATGGAGGCCCAACTCAATAATATCCACTGTCACGGTACATCTATGGAAAATATTTCAAAACCAACCCACAAACAGATATACAACACATGTATATAAAAGAGATCCGATCCATGGACCATGGAGATCAACAACATATGTAAAAATATATATTCACCCAAAATGTTTTAGAAGTTGAGACTCAACCTCAAGGGCTAGCTTCAGACCTTCAATGAAACATGTTTTTCACAAAAACTGAAACTTTTTCCAAAAGAAACTCAACCTTTTTCCCAAAATGAACCACCAAAATGCCCAGCAAACAGCAGACATTTCAGTCGACTAGACCCACCCCAGTCGACTGAAAAACACTCTGGAAAAACAAAATTTTCGAACAGAAGGCACTTCAGTCGACTGACCCCATGAGTTCAATCGACTGAACTCCCAAATCGATGATCTAGTCGACTGAACTCAAGGGTCCAGTCGACTGTACAAGCCCAGAAAATGGTTTTAGCTACGATTTTGGCCTCCCACTCTCAAACCAAGCTTCAAAAACCCCCGTTCTGATACCTATGAGCACACCCGAGCTCAAGGCTATCATAAAATCTCGAAAGGAACATCCCTCTTTCAATTTCATCCAACCGAATGTCGAAAAACGGTTTTAACCCAAAATCAAATTTGAAACATAAATCATTTTTCATGTATTTTAAAACGGTAGGAACACGTAGGATTACACATAGAACCCTCTAACAGTTATACAGTCTAGAATCCTATCTCAGTGAGTTCAAAACTCGACGCCTCGATTTACGTGCAAAATCGAGCTTCGCTAAAATCAAATTCTGACTGGATGGATACGTAGACCCCGATGCCGCTACTAAGGACCAGCAGTTGGTTTATCAAAAATCAAGCCCCGGGCCCCCGAGAAATTACAGAGATGGCAGAGCGTTTGGTGAGATTAAAACTAGAGAGAGAGAAGGAGGAGATATTTTGATGAAAATATCTAACGGAGGATATTTATAGGCAAAATATCTAAAAAATATCTATTTTTTTGAACTTTTGAAATTCGCCCAGCAACTCCCTACAACCCCGGGAACCGACCCCGCATGCTCAGATAAACTAAAACATGCATCATAACGAAAAAATCATGCATCGAATAAAATATATGCGAAAACACGTCAAACATATATAAGTCTAAAAAAGAGACTGGTCCAGGTCTCACAAATACCTTTGCACTTGGAATTCAGGTTCAAATGAAAATACAGTGCTACTAGTACATTTCTTCAATTTAACAGTTAGGATGGCCAGTGAGCAGTGCGATAATTGTTCTCATTATTATCAATCCCCAAAAATGGTAACATTAACATATGCGAAGTTTGTTCTGATTGTTTTCATTGTCCTCATTCACAAAAATCCAAACTGGGCCACATAGTTTACTGAGCCACATGAATAAGTTAATATATTAACATTAGATTCAAGAAATTAGAATCACTCACACCTTACTGCTGGCATTAAAGCACAAATCCTAACCATGTCAATGCTAGCAAGACATAACTAGCAGCTAACAGAAGGAAGTTATAAACACTAAGTGTCATAACTCAACCAAATCCTATTCCTTCTCATCAAATAAAAGGAACTGAATTAAAATTTTTTTTTAAAGATAATGATAAAACATAAGAAAACCTGCCCTTGATGGCCCCTGCTTGCATACAATTCCCAAACAACCCAAAGCATCACCAGATTCAAAATATGTAATAACCTTCCCAAAAATTCCCTAAATTGCAGTAGACCGCATAAAACCTAAATCAACAACACTAACTATGGTGACACAATTGAGTTTTACCAACGACTCAGAACTTAAACAATTGAATGGATCACAACGACTGTTTGGATGGCAAATGAGCAGTGTGATAACTGCACACATGCAATTGAATACAATAGGTCAACTACACAACACAATGAGAACATACGGGTGGAATGATAACATGCATGTGAAACACATTCAAATCATGAAAAAATGATTCAATCAAAGAGACGACATTTGTAATGAAACTATATTTCTCATTTCAAATCACAATGGCATAGTATCGTGTCATTTCAACAATGAGAACTGTCAACACTGAGAACTGTCAGTTAATACAACTATTACCATTGAACTGAGAACTATATGTGAACTGTTAACTATCATCACTGATAACTGCTACCATTGAACTGACTTTGAGATTCCAAAATTGCTTGCTTTTGATTTGGTTTAGTGTAATCTACTTCATCGACTGATCTATGTCAAGCTCGAGTTGTATTGGTAGTGTCCTTCAACGTCCTCATAGGGTCACTGAGAAATGTGCGGATGATTTCAACTCACATTCTCCTACAGACATCAATTGTCAACATACTCTCAACATCTCTGTTTATCAGGTATTGCTTCAAGATGTAGTAGACAATCACCCCACAATCTAGTTTGCAAATTTTACACACAAGAGATCAATATATTTTTGTATGCTTCGTTGTCTATTACCCAATTAAATACACAACATATAATGTGATGTACTTACATTCCAAGTTGTTGGGGGCACACACCAGCTACAACGACCTGTGGCGTACTATCAGTATTCAATGTCTCCCCATTTGTCTTAATGCCAAAATACTCATCCACATTTGATTTCTAAACACAACCAATTAGAGGTCAACACTAATGTCCTCATAGCAAGATGGGGATCATGACCTCTTGGTTCCAATGAGTTGAAGTGGATCAATTCCCCTGTCTCATAATTAAAAACAACTACTGTCCAATGGTTTGCTTTGCACAGTGGGAATAAAAGGTCTCTCTTGAGTTTTGCAGCTTGCATATGTTGCTCAAGTCATTTGATCGATCAGGGTGGTTTTGTCCTTAAGTAGTTGCTATGTTTAGAAGAAAGAAGGTTGTTGGTAGTTACAATATGTAGGCAACATGTAAAGATGCAACTACTCTAAATGGGAAGAAGATGTTTACATAGGTGAGTGATGAAAATACATATGCTTCGCTAATGTCATCTATAGGGATTCCAGCAAAATCCATATGCAATGTGTTAATTTCTTGTTGTGTCATTAGCAACTCAACATAGGCATCAATCACCTGAATTAAGTAGAAAAATATGATTGCTGAGAATAAGTTAACATGGTTAATCATTTGCTTACTTAAATGAGAATCCCTATGAATGTTTCAGTTACAAATGAGAATTATTACTTACACTACTCGAAATCTCTTATTCTAGCATCGATTTTGCGATATCATTAGTATAAATGTTGCTTGAGTTGTCTCCTCCAAACCAAACACATGCAAAAATGAAAACAGACTCAAATATGAATTACCAGTTTCCATACCTAATTCCAACTACAGTTTTCAGTTCTCATAATGGGATAGACACACTGTGACTTCATATATCCATTGAACAAATTAATTCGTGTTTGAGTTTCAATTTTTATATATGATTCAATGGGACACAAATATAACATATGAATTTGTATAGAAATCATTATACGTAACCATATATAGAGCTGCTCCATATGCTACTAATTAGGTCTCGATCCACCGTTGTCAACATATCGTATATGGATCTTTTCTGAATGTATGACAATAGCTTCAATTTCTTCTTCTCCGGCTCCTTTGGTGGTGGCTCCGTATCCAAACCAACCACCATTGGGCCTCCTTTTCTCTCAGCTATCTCTTACGAGTTTTTGGGACTACATCCCCGTACTAGTAATCCACCAACTTCTTACCCTTGCAACACTTTGTTTTGAGATTCTTGACCATGGAGCTTGGTTGTATAGGTTTTTTTGCGGCATCTACATCCATAGGAACGACACTGTGCTGCATCGCCTCTACTATAGCACGCGTTGTAGTGGCCTGTGTTATCTAATGGATTTGCAACTCTTCCAATTGGTCTTCAAGATGCACTTTTTCGACTTTTAATGTCTTAATTGTTTGCTTCAACAACTCGATTTCATTTTTAAGCTCAACGATGTGCTTGTCCCTTTGCTCCAACTCAATTACAAGGTCGACAGCTAGCATTTGGCAATGATCAAGCCACAAATCAGCTGCTTGCATGCTCTTGTCAACTTTAGACACATTCCCGTCAGTCTGATTTCTCTCATACCTTCGTAGCTTTACCAAAGAGATTCCAACTCACTAATTAGTGATGCTCTAAATTTACCATCTTCATCAGGAACATCATCTGATGTCTTACATTCCTTTTCACCACCAACTCCTTCAAATCCATTGCTCAACCTATCTTCTTCATACTCATCCAGGTTTACACCATGAGAAATGTCATCTCCCTCATTCGCAGTTGAAACTTGCTCACCTTCCTACAAATCTGAATAGTGTATATCACTATCTGCTACTATCACATTTTCGACATCTGTATGCATAATAATCTTAACCAACTCAGGCTCTGCAAAACTTGGATTGAGATGGATATCTTTAGCTTCATCGTCTTCCCTCTTTATTTTTGGTTCCTCTTTCGCTTTGGTTACCTGACTTTCACATTTGGCGAACTTTCGTTGTTCTATTTGAGTTGCTTTGAGATCTGAAAACAAAACCTAAAATGGAATGCTTGGTATGTCAGTAATAAGTACAGTAGTGAACCAGCATGTACTAGCATTGAATTACTATTTGACTAACAATCTGTAATGAGAACTGCTACCATTGAGAACTCATCACTTTACAGTACAATGATAATTGATAATTTGTATAAATAAATGAGAATGGTGGTACATTATAATGAGAACAAACCTGCTCCTCTGAGATATCTTCGAAATTGATATATCTAGTTTGAGCTTTTAATTTCTAAAGATCCCATTTCAGAAATCTAGGGAATTCGTAAGCCATATCTGGTTGTACTAAACGTGTGCGCTCACAAAACCAATACTACAACAAACATTAACACTGGTTTAATTTAACCAAAAATTCATTCAAAGTACAAAGTTAGTAGGTTCTTTTCTTACCAACAAAGCCAGCACACATCTTATGACTCTATGAGGGGTGCGATGATTGTTCTTTGGCGAAGCAAGCAATGTATCATGTATTGCCCCCGCCTAATCATACTGTCGCATTGCTTTGACATCCTCTATGAACTGCAAGAAATTTTATCCTATAGTTGTACCAGATGTTGCAAAAAGTAGAGCCAGACATATATGTATGCACAACAACCTCACTACATCCTCAATGTCATCTTTTGTCTGTCCAATGATTGCCTAATCCAGTAGGTTTTTGATGATTGGATTTGTCAATTTTCCTGATGTAATTGCCATCCATGGCAAAAAGCTTTACTCCTTTCTAGTCTTAGGTGATAACATCTTCTCATTTTCGCAAGTAATACCAAAAATTATCTTTATTTCGCCCCTCATAAGTTCTAATTTATGCCCACTAAATGAAAAGTTGCTGGTAACTGGGCCAAATGACTCGATCAACTTCACAACAATCTTGTCATACTTCTTGCATCTTTCGATGGATGTCTTACCAGTGTGTAAAGAATCCAAAGTATACCAGAAAAGTGTCCTCCTTAGCAGCTTGATGTGCTCATCCCGTATATCCATGCTTGTCATTAGTTTAAGAATCACAACCATGTTGGACCCGAAAGGAGTTGTAGACACATTCACATTTTCTTGTTCCTCCCTTTTCCCCTGTTTAACCTTCTTACTAGTTGAACCAACTTCTACCTTTGGTTTCACAGCCATTGTTATTGTGTGAGAAACCCTCCTAGATCGTTTAACCAATCCTTTTAATGATGATGCGTCTTTCATAGCCACTTCTTTGTTGCTACTCTTTTTGTGCAAATTATATGATCTTATAACACGCTAAAATAGTTTTTTCCTTTATAACACTGCACACATGCACTTGAATACCAAAAATAAACTACACAACATAATGAGAACTAACGGGTGCAATGATAACATGCATGTCAGACACATTCTAATAAAACATTCAAATCATGTCAAAATGCATGTGTAAAGAGAGACAACATGTGCAATAAACACCATTTAAGCAATGAAAAACACATTTACATAGTACTATGTTATCGATAAAATCAAAACCTATCCTAATGGGCAACAACAACACATTGAAATGAGAAATAGTAGCAGTGAACACCAATGAACTACTTTGGCAACACATTAGAACCAATACAACATGATTCAACGACATAGAAATTGACAAGTTAACTATTTTTAGTTAGATTTTATACCCTCAACTTTAATAAATGAGAATGTTACCAATGAAGTAGTAACTGAGAACAATTTCCAGTAATGTAGTAACTGAGAACAATTTCCAATTACTATAATCAATGAGAAGTGAATGATGGTTAAGTATAAGCACAGAGAAGTTGACCCAAAATGCACACAAGCCAACATCCACAAAATTCCAAACTGGACACATTTATAGCAACTTCTACAATTTAAGAACATTCTCACTTTTACATCTCCAAAATAGATTCATTTTGTAGATTTACCAAATTCAACAACTTCACAAATTAACAATTTAATGGCAAATGCCTTAATTTACATTGACATATTGTGTTTGTCACGCCACAAAACCCAAAGTCACGTGAAAATTCACCAAATACCAGTTTTATAAAAATAAGTTTCATACAATTAAATCCACTTGTTGAAATTAAAAGGATACCCAATATACAACTCTCATAAGCAGTAAACATCCAGTTCCAACATGAAAAAATATACATATTGCCCTAAGGCATACAAAACATGCCTTCAGAAGCAGGCATACAAAAAGAAAAACTACTAGACTCATCCGCCACCACGGGCACCACTAGATCAACTCCTCCAAATCATCATCCTCATGTCCTGAAGATGGTTTTACAGCAAAAATCCCACACCGTGAGCTGAAACCCAATACAAACAAACTATAAAGCTATAACGCATGATATGCAATCATATGGTGGGAGCTAACTCAACCTCAAGTAAAACCAAGCATTAAAACTAATGCAAGTAACGAGTTACAGTTTATCAAAACAGTAACCAAAACGTTGTTCCCTCATAGATCATACCACTGCGAAAAAAGAATAATGAATCCTATTTACCGACTCCATCACAAAGAGACATATATGACAACTATAGACTCCTGCCCCTTTATCCAATCCCTACACATCATAAGATCGGTTAGGTAAATGCAAGTTCTATACGAAACCACCACAACGTGAAAGCTTAATTTATGGGCCCGAAATGCGAGGGTACAAAGCACCCAACCGCTTAATTTACGGGGACTAGCCCGAAGGTACAAAGCACCTACTCTGCGCAAGTTTTTGGACTTCCACTAAGGGCAACTCATGCCAAATACCCGCTATCCTGGTACATCTAGAGAACCATTTATCAAAATCAAAACCTTTTCACATTTATACATTAAACATGTATAAAGATCCATCCATCAACATGGAGATCAAACAAAACATGTAAAAATATGAGTTTCAAAACTATACAACATATGTATAAAAAGAAGATCCAATCCATCTACCATGGAGATCTAAGCATGAAAATACATGGTTTTCATCAAAATATTTTAAAAGTTGAGACTCAACCCCAAAGGTTAGCTCCAAAGTTTCAAAAACATGATTTTCAAAGATGCACACCCATTAGCCCAGGTCCAATCGACTGGACCCACCCTCCAGTCGACTAAAAAACACACTGAAAAAAGGCCCAAAACGCCCAACACTGTTCAGTCGACTAACCCTATGGGTTCAGCCGACTGATCCTGCCCATAAAGTGTTTTTGAGCTACGGTTTTTCCTTTTTGAAACCAAGATGAAGTCTCAAAACTTCCATCTAACACCCATGGACTCACACACTCCCAAGCCTATCACCAAAGGCCTCAAAAGAAACATCCAACACCGTTTTCATCCAATCGAAACGACGAAAAAAGGTTTTTAAACTAAAAACCCAACTTTTCCCAAAACATGAAACACCTTTTCATGAATATAAAACGGTAAAAATGCATAAGATTACATATAAAACCTTCTAATAACTTTAAAGTCTAGAATCCTACCTCAGTGAGTCAAGAACTCGACGCCTCGATCCACGTCCAAAATTGAGCTTTACTGAAATGAAATTCTATCCGGATGGATACGTAGAGCACGATGCCAATAGCAAGGATCGGCTATTGGATCGTCAAAAACTAAGGCATGGGCTCTCGAGAAGTTAGAGAGAAGGCAGAGAGAAAATTGGAGGAAACTTAGCGAGTGAGTTTTGAAAATATCTTTTGAAAATATCTAACTCTAGATATTTATAAGCCTCCAAAAATATGTTTTTTTTTAAATTTTTGAAATTCAAACCGTAACTCCTTACAACCCCTTGGACCAACCCAGGATGCTTGATTAAACTCGATCATGCACCAAAACACTTAATATCATGCAAAAGCAAAAATTCTAAGCATACGTCGAAAAACACCGAATATGCATATAATATAAAAATGAAACGAAACAGGATCTCACAGTATTCTCATTTGAAATTAGTTTATTTACATTAACACAAGTTAGGCTCTCAAAAAACAAGAGGTAAGAATGATACCAGGTAAGTAATCAATGAGATTTGTTTCGAAATTGGTAACACATAGGAACCGATACAACATGATTCAACCACATAGAAATTGACAAGTGAACTATTTTCAGATAGATTTTATAGTAACAGCTTTGATAAATGAGAAGTGTCACCAGTGAAGTAGTAACTTCAAAAAGTTACCAGTGAAGTAGTAACTGAGAATAGTTTTCAGTTACATTATAAATGAGAAGTGAATGATGGTTAACTATAAGCACAGAGAAGTTGAACCAAAATGTACATAAGCCAACATTCACAAAATTCCAAACTGGACACATTCATGGCAACTTCTACAATTTAAGAACATTCTCACTTTTACATCTCAAAAATAGATTTATTTTGTAGATTTACCAAATTCAACAACTACACAAATTAACAACACATTGAACTGCATTGGCAACACATTGGAACCAATACAACATGAGGGAACCACATAGAAATTGACAAGTGAATAATTTTTAGTTAGATTTTATAGTCTCAGCTTCGATAAATGAGAGCTATTACCAGTGAAGTAGTAACAAGGAACAGTTTCTAGTTATACAATTAATTAGAAGTGAAAGATAGTTAATTATAAGCATAAAGAAATTGACCCAAAATGCACATAAGCCAACATTCACAAAATTCCGAACTAGACACATTTATGGCAACTTCTACAATGTAAGAACATTCTCACTTTTACATCTCCAAAATAGATTCATTTTGTAGATTTACCAAATTTAACAACTTCACAAATTAACAATTTAATGGCAAATGCTCTCATTTACATTGACATATTGTGTTCTCAATTGAAATTAGTTTATTTACATTAACACAATGTTAGGCTCTCACACAACAAGAGGTAAGGATGATAACAGGTAAGAATTGAGAACTATTATCAGTGAAGTAGTAACTGAGAACTATTACCACTAGGAACATTTACCAGTGTTACCAGTGAAATGTTAATAGATGATACAGTTGCTCAAAATGTTAAAAAAATTCCAATTGTCTCATTCCAATATGTTAGAACAAGGCAACCCAAGAGGGGGGTGAATTGGATTTTTTTATCAATAATAAAGATTAAATTTTTTTTCTGAAAAATCTTTTGATTTTTTATATTACCAGACAATTATATATTCAAAAGTTTATTTAAGCAAAAATCAAAAGATGAGCCAAACACCAACGATTTATAGTGGTTCGGCTAGATCTTAGCCTACGTCCACTCCTCAAGATATCCCTTGAGTATTTTCACTATTTCAGAATACTTCAGAGCGTATTCAAAGCCTTTACAAGCTTCAAGAAGATTTTATGAAAACAAGCCTCTGTTTTCTCCTAATCTCTCTTGAAC
>JAULJZ010083054.1:0-12591 GCA_032270985.1 Heliamphora pulchella
AAGGCACAACATCAAATAAAGGGAACCCAATCCTGAGACCTTTCATCTAGAGTTACTAATAACTCCCACAACCATGCAGACACCTTTCGCACTTCCACTCTCAAAGCATACTTCGATCACAGGCATCGTTCACCTATCACCCAGACCAGCTAAACCACACGGTCCACTACTGAACCTCATCACTCCACACTTCATTCCCATGGGCAAACAACATACCCTTCTCTAAACCTAAGGTGGAACACATACAACCTTCAGACATATCATACTCGGGATACATCATCTCAGTACTGAGCCAACCACATGCACTCAGCATGGTTCCCAAACATGATCTCCTAATCACTAGGATATCGACCAAACCACTAACCTGCATTCTCGTAGGAATCTCACGGAACTTATATTCGTCGCAAGAACCCTTACACATTCCAACACAACCGCGACTCATGCTTGCTCACAGCATATCTGTAGCTCATACTTGTCCCTGTGAGACCCGGAATTGTTTCATTTTTTTGGGTTATTTATATACTTGACGTGTTTCTTTCATTATATGAATAGTCTCGATGCATGGCGTATGTTTCAAAGTTGTAGAACATCATATATATATATATATATATATATATGTATATGTGTGTGTGTGTGTGTGTGTGTTTTATACTTTTTTGGGTTTGGTTGAGGCACGTTTGGCTGATGTTTAAACCGAAAAACCTATTTTTGCATCGAAAAATAGTCTGCACAGCAATCCAGTCGACTGGACTGAGGGATCCAGTCGACTGGGTCGACAGTGTGCATGTTCGATCGACTGGACAAGGGTGTTCAGTCGACTGGACCGAGAATTTTTACCGTTCTATAAATATCCCAGGCGCTGAGATATTTTGAAAAACATATCTTCTAAGCAAAATTTCCCATTTTCTCTGCCTTCTCTCTAGATTTGAGGGCCCAGGGCTTGGTTTTTTGTTAGTTTGTTTACGGATCCTTGTTGAACGCGCCGTAAGCTTCGCATTCATCCCGTCAGATTCTCATTTCGACGAAGTTTGATTTTTTAGGTTTCGAGTTTTGATTCATCGAGTTAGGATTTTAGACCCTACTGCTGTTAAAATGTGTTATATTAATTATAGGTGTTTTTATCGGGTAAAAAATATATTAAATGTTGTTTACATGTTTAAAACCTTTGTTTTTGGGTAAACATTGAGTTTTACGCCTTTCTTGGTTTTATACATGCTTTAGATGTGTTGATCTTCGTGATTTTCAAAAGAGAGTTTGAAAATGAAGTGTTTTGTGAGAATTGTGAAAAACGTGTTTTTGGAGGTTTGGAGCTAACCCTCGGGGTTGAGTCTCAACTTTTTAACGTTTTGTTAGAAATAGTTGTTGATTTCCATAGTGATGAATTGGATCACTTTTTATACATGGATGTATACTTGTTTTACGGGTTTTCGTAGTTAAGCTACGGTGGGTTTTAAAATGAATTCCATAGATGTATTGTGACAGTGGGGGTGTTGAGTTGTGTTTCTATTGCTCCTCGGTGGAAGTCCGAAGACATGCTCAGCGTAGATCCCTATAGTCCTTCGGGTCAATTCCCAACAAACTAGGTGGTGGGTGCTTAGTACCATCGGGTTGTGAACTTATAAACTAAGCAGTTACGTTGTTGTGACTCTGTATAGAACTTATCATTACCTAGCAGGCCTTTAGTGGTTCAGG
Source organism: Heliamphora pulchella (assembly GCA_032270985.1). NCBI lineage: Eukaryota > Viridiplantae > Streptophyta > Magnoliopsida > Ericales > Sarraceniaceae > Heliamphora > Heliamphora pulchella. The sequence goes on from JAULJZ010083054.1 coordinate 1,693, forward strand.
ACTAGGGTAATGGGTAGGAGTCTATAGTTGTTACCTTTCTCTGTGTGGCAGAGTCGGTACATAGGATTTCACTTTATTTTGTTTCCTCGGTTGTGTGTTTTGAGTGAAAGATACTATATATTACTTCTTTTCCTTAACTGTTGTATGATATCTATGCGGATGATATGCATAGTTTTAAGGATGGAAAACATGTGATTTTTAAGAGAAAAACCGTTTTGGCTTCTGGGAGAAAGTCTACAGATGCGTCAACAAACACCGAGGTAGCAATCAACAAACACCGAGTTGCATTACCAAGAGACATTACTTGCCCTGATGAATTTCCATAGACCTCTCTAGAAAAAATATTGATCAAACGCATTTGGAATCGATTCTCCATGTAGATCACCAAGTTCTAAATAATATCCCCAGAATTTAACTCCATACCCAAATAAACACATAGCATATTTATTATACATTATGTCATCCAATTAGTATATGTGTATACTGAGCATCTAAACATATAAAATGTTAACCCACTCAAGCCATATAACCTTCCATGCACGTATACCACAAATATATAACATGATATCTAACTCTCACGGTCTAAGGTATTCGAACCTAAGATTCATTACTAAGGCATATTAGCCTACACATGCTAAACACGTAACACCAAATCTCACACGATGGCGTAGCCACTTTTCATGGTTCAAAGGTGTTCGAATCTAGAGCTCTAATACAAATTTGTCGCGCTCCCAAAACCCGAGGCACATGAATGACCCACAAAAACCCATAAAGATAGATCGAACCCAAAAAGAAAACCCTTTAAGAAAACCATCTTTACATCCATTGTTATAAACAAAACCATTTTCTTCCAAACAATTTTCGAAAGGGGAGTTAAACCATTTAAAAAAAAACTCTCAGGGCTTCAATTTGAGCACAAAGGGCTCTTAGGGTAAAGCTCGGATGAAAATGACACTTTTATATAAAGAAAACAAAGTTTTAATTTAACCCAGGTGAGTCTGCTTGAGCGGATTTAGGACTGCTCGAGCGGCCACCTGGTATATCCAAAACCCCCTTCTCTCAGGTAATAGGCCGCTCGAGTGAACCCAAGACCGCTCAAACGGTCACCCACCTAAGAGCACAACACTTTCTTTGAAAAGGGTGAATTTAAGAATACAGCACATTATTAAAACTAACTTCAAACATGGAAATGCAATCAAATTGTCATCTCAAAACCCCTCGCGAGGATCAAATTACATTTCATTCATTAAAACTTAAGGATTTCATCGAAATTAAGAGAATTACATACATTCAACCCGCAAAACCTTCAATCTACAAGACTTAGCCTTATGTCCCTACAACTCTTGAATTCATAAGTTCAGCCTCCTAAGAGAATAATTACATACATCACCCACTTTTCAAATTCTAGTTACATCTTTCTATTACAATTCACTGAAGTGCATAGTATTGAGTTCTTCAAGCAATCAAAAGAAATCAATATCCAAAAACATGCTTGGATTCACTCTAAGATATTCTCGCCTCATCAATACCTAAAAATGTATTATGCAAATAACGTGAGTCGAGACTTAATAGGATTCTAATAACCTATATGAAGCATGCTCAATATGCAAAGAATAATTCTATAATAATGCACCTAACCCAAAAAAATATCTGATTTTCTCATGACTTACAAACACAATCATATTTCTATTTCCCAATCAACACAACTGGACAATTATAAATTCTCATACGTTGCCCTCACTACCATGCCAACTTAAGGCACCGATAGATAACCTATAGGTTCTACAATTACCAACACAACCGTACTCAATCAACAACATATCGATAAGTACATAATTACCACACAAACATTGCCACCTTTTGGGAACACCATCCGAAGGAACAGAGCACCTCTACCACGTTTTCAGGGATTAAATCGAGGGAACCGGGCATCCATTCTTACACAAATTTTTGGTCTTTCATCGAAAAGGTGGTCAACCCTACATTAATTCAAAATTATCCTCAATATTTACAATATATTATCTCAATAGTATTGGTCTCTCAACTAATTGCACATGATTTTCACCTAATCACATATATATTCATTACATGATCAATACTTAGCTCATAATATCTCAAATTTTCACAATTTCGATACTCCATTCCAATTTAGATAAAAATCTCCAATTTATCCAAACTAACAAGGTTTTCAACCAAAACCCAATTCATGTATATTTTACTCAAATATAAACAAAATCTTATCTCCATAATATCAAATCCAAATCAAACTTTAATTTAACCCCACATTTAAATACATTATTCTCAAATAATGCAAATATATTATAACCTTGGTTAAAAACAAAAATTTAAGACATTTTAAGCGCCAATCATTATTCTCTCTCAACAAACCCAAGTTAAATTCAACAAATACTACATACTCAAATCTAGGGTTTCAAATTCATAGACTTCTTATGGCATAAACATGAAGCATAATAAAATTAATTACATATATATCGCAAAAAAAAAATCGAGGAAGAAGAATTCTACCTCGTTTTGTCGAAAATCAAAACCTGAACACCCACAGAAAAACTCAAAATCATCAAAATCAAATTCCGTTCGATTGTAGTCGAAACTCTCAACGCGTAGAACAAACATTTTTTTTGGTCGTTGATCGATTCTGAGGTTAAAGGCCCCAAATTTTAGAGAGAAGGAAGGGCACCAAGATTTCTCTTCCAACAATAGAGGAAAAGGAAGAAAAAGAAAAATAAAAGCAAAATGAATGAAGAAGGAGAAGACAACGTTGGGGAGGGGGAGTTGGAAGTCAATAGCCTCTTTAAGAAGCTTGAGGTGTGAAGGGGCCACAAGATATATATATATATATATATGTATATATGCATACCTTCATCGAATTAAATTATTATACCGGAATTAATATTTTGATTTCAAATTAATTTAAAATTTTATATTTTGAAAAATTACTAAAATTTAAAATTATCTTCGAATTAAATTTTTTAGGTACCATGCTTACGTTTTACATCTATATAATAAGCATACAAGCTCTATAATTATACCACACAGGTAAACCATCATGCATATATTGAATTACATCAATTAAAATGGGACCAGGTCTCACAGTTATGGAGGAGATGATGGAAGGAGTCCGAAGGTTTCACGACCAGAACGGCGAGGTCCAAAGGTATAATACGAATTTTGATTTGTTTAATGCGCCAACGGCTAATTAGAGGAACATATATATAATTTTTCTATTTTGGTTTGACTATAAATGAGGGTATTTTGGGAAGGAAGAGACTCTTTTATCGGTAGGTATGCTTAAGTTTATTCAGATTCTCTTATCGATTGCAGCTCATTTCAATTACAAAATTTAACAAATGTATGTTAAGACAGTTATTCTTAACGAAAGTCTTGACGAGTATATTTATATGATACAACCAAATGATTTATAGAAAAGGACCTAGAGCACATGTTGTACAAGTTTAAAAGATCTATTTATGAATTTAAGTAGGTATCGAGATCTTGGAATACTCGGTTTGATCAAGCCATAAAATTTTGTGATTTTGATCAAAATCCAGATGAGTCCTGTGTATACAAGAAGTATGACAGAAGCGTGGTAGTCTTTTTAGTACTTTATGTGGATGATATTTTACTTATCGAAAACGATGTGGGGGTGTTATATTCGGTAAAAGTATGGTTATCTAGACAGTTCGATATAAAGGACTTGAAAAAAATCAGTCACATTCTTGGAATCAAGTTTTATGCGAGATCTAAAACAAAGAATGTTGGGTTTATTACAAACTACTTATATTGATGCAGTTTTTACTCGTTTTAGCATACAAGATTCTAAGAAAGAATTTTTTTCTTTTAGGCATAGAATCACTCTATCCAAGTATTAGTATTCTAAGATAGCTGTTGAGATAGAGAAGATCAAAGCAATCCCTTATGCTTTGGCGGTAAGAAGTCTCGTGTATGCTATATTTTGAATTAGAATCAACATCTACTTTACCGACGGCATTGTTATAAAATATCAGTCTAATCCAAGGTAAGAGCATTGCACATTAGTAAAATATATAATCAAGTATCTGAAAAGAATTAAGGATTATTTGTTGGTTTACCAGGCAAATAATCTAGTACTTTTAGGGTACGAGGACTCAGATCTTCAATCAAATAAGGATTCCTGAAAGTCTATCTCAGGATATGTGTTTACCTTGAGAGGTGGAGCCATAAGTTGGAGGAGTATCAAGCATTCCTGCATTACTAGTTCTATCATGGAGGCCGAATACGTGGTAGCTTTTGAAGCAGCCAAGGAGACCATTTGGCCTAGAAACTTCGTGTTGGATCTGGATATAGTGCCTTTGGTACTGTCGACTATTACACTTTATTGTGATAATAGCGGAGCAGTTGTTAACTCGAAGGAACCAAGAGCCCATAAGAAGGGAAATGTGAGACCCTGACACGTTTTTTTTTTCTCGGCGTTTTTCGACGCGCGTTTCGTGTTTTTTTGTTATAGCATGTTTTTATTACTTTAGATGCATGATCTGGGTTACATATGCATGCGGGGTAGGTTCTCGGGGCCGTGGGACGTTGCAGTACAAATTTTAAAAAATTAAAAAAAAAAGATATTTTGGAGGCCTATAAATATCTGGAGTTAGATATTTTCATAAAGATATTTTCTAAAACTTAAATCCTAAGTTTTCTTCTTTTTCTCTTTGCTTTCTCTCTAAGTTTTCGGGGGCCCGGGGCTCAGTTTTCGATGATCAGACTACGGATTCTTTGTATCGGCATTGAGGGCTACGCAACCATCCGATCAGATTTTGATTCTGGCGAAACTCGATTTTACACGTGGTTCGAGGTGTCGAGGTTTTAACTCACCGAGGTAGGATTCTAGGCTCTCATATCTTATAAATGTGCTATGGGTAATCGTGTGTGTTTTTAATGGTTAGATTGCTGTAGATTTGACTTTATTTTAAGAAAATCGGATTTGGTTTCAAAAGGGGTTTTGTGTTGATTTCGATGGATGGAATCGGGTTTTGAGGTTTTTCATTAGGTGATTCTAGGTGTTTTGGGCTTGTGTAAGTCCGTGAGTGTTATATATATGCGAATCGGTAAGTTTAAGCGTGTTTTGAAGCATCATAGTGGGTGTTGGGGAGTTTGGAGTCTTAGAACACTAAGAACAACAAAATCTGGGTTTTCTCGAGTGGTAGCTCGCTCAAGCGTCCGATATCCGCTCGAGCGGACTGGCTGCGTAGGGCCATTTTTGTTTTGATGTTATCTCCCCGTACGGACTTGGAATTAGGTCGTTCTTATACTCAAATTGAACCCCTGGAAGTTCTCTTTTCAATGACTCCTCTCTCATCTTAAAATTCTTTTTGTAGAAAAAGTTATGATCAAAAGAGTGAAGGTGTGTCAAGATTTTCAAATCGTTTTTCACCCATTTTGGCAGAATGTTTGGGAAAAGGTTGTTTTTCATCCTTGTTGGCCCTTTTGACCTAATTCCATGTTCCGTGGGGCGTTGTGGTGTTCTTGTAGGCGTCGTGGGGTTTGTGTTGGGCGTTAGTGTTTTGGTGGTTGGGTTTTGGTTTTCGATTGGCGTCCTATGATATTCAATTGATTAATTTATGGAAATTAGTCGATTCAAATACCTGTGAATTCCTTTTGGGGTTCGGTCGTGTGGTGGTTAGTGCATCGTTGCGTGCGGGGTTTGATGTTGTTTCTTTGTTTGAGGTTTTCTCCCAGCGTTGACCACTCGAGCGCTGGAGTGGCAGAGATGTATGTCGGTAGGAGACCACTCGAGCGGTAGTTGTGCGCTCGAGCAGGGTTGTGGCAGTATGCTATGTTAGTTGGGAATCGTTTAAGTGGATGCCGGGTTATATGACTGGTGGCATCATGATGTGAAGTTATATATGACTATGTGCATTTATAACTGCTTTTGTACATTTATAACTCTAATTTATTTATGTACGGATTATGTAAGTGAATTACATGGGCTTGATATCGTTATGCGTAACGTGATTTATGTTTGAAAGCCTAGAGTTTTATAGGCATATGACATAGTTTGTGGAACGTCGTGTTGATACATGATTATATGCTTTAAATCCTACTTTAGGTTTTCATATGTGTATGAAATGAATTAGATGAATCTATGATCCAGTATATGTAAATCCTGGTTGATGATGCACGTGTGCGTGTGTGGGTGTATGAGGTAGGCTACGAAAGTCGGTGTATAAGGTAGGCTGCGAAGCCGGTTAGTGCGCCCTGTTGGCTGAAACGAGGTTCGGACGAGGCACGTGTGTGTGTGTGTTTCATGGATTGCATGTACTGCATATTGGGACAGATAGACCAATTTTCTTAAAAATTGTATTATCGGCCTACGGGAGTCGAAATACTGTATTAACGGCCTACGAGAGTCATAATACTGAAATCGTTTTTAAGGCTCTGATGAGTCAAAAAATGATTTTTATCCTCGCTTTTTCTTGCATGTAAAGAAAATGATTTTCTGGCTCTGGTGAGTCGTGATCTAAAACGGTTTTCAAATTGTTTTATTGGCTTGAAAGAGAGTCAAAAACTGCACTTCGTTTGTCGAGCATGTTTAGCTTATACTGCATGTGTTGTTTAGAATCTGCTGAGTTTTGGCTCACAGTGTGAAATTTGTTTTTCTTCAGGTATCGATCACGCTGATTGATCTGGAGGTGCTGAAGAGGTGGAAGAGCTTTAGTCTTTCCTTTTTGTTCTTTTGTTATATGTATGCTTATAACATATTTTCGGGCGTTGGAGCTGTGTAATGTTGCCGTTTGGCGTTTATATACAATGCATGTATGATTTTATTTGAGAGTGTATTCTCGGGTTGGGTTGTTGTTGGTTGTTTATGGGTGTTTCACATGGCCCGGAGTTTGGGGCGTGACAGGAAAGTACATCGAGTATAAATATCACCTGATATGAGAGATCGTACAGAGATGCAACATTGCTGTAACCAAAATCATATTAGCAGATAACCTTGCAGATCCTTTTACAAAGAGTTTACCATGTAAGACTTTTCACAGCCATGTAGAAGGCATAAGAATCAGATGTATGGCAGCGTGATTTTGAGTATAAGTAGAAAATTATTAGGGTTGCATACGAAAAATCATGTTTTGGATTTTATTATTTAATTTTATTTATTGATCGAATTAGTTTTTTCTATTTTATGAGTATCTTCATGAGCAAATGTGTGCTTTTTATTATTTATTTAATGATTGTACATTAGTGTCTTTTATTTGACATATTATTTAATATGGTGTGTAAAGTTTGAGTTACACACAAAAAATCAGATTATTTGTTCTTATACAATATAAGTTTTTAGTTCATAGTTTTGAATAGAATTAGACACACTATTGGTACGATTGTAGCACAATATTTTAGTAGATCTGTCTTGATTATGAGGAACGATAATTGTTTCAATAATTATTCTGACTCATTGTACTAGTATACTTTGTATGTATTGAATAGAATTGCATTTGAGTAATTAATTTTAAACTGGTTATATAAATTAATTTATACCCCATAGTTATTATGATTGTTTATACTCTTGTAGACACTCAAATTTGACCCTGCCTAATCTTAGGTTGATCCAGGTAAATTCAATGATAAAAACAAGTGGAATGGTGTTTCAGTATGATACTCAAAAAATGATCCAAGCTCAATATTGAACACAATGATCAAAACATTCAAACTAATGCAATCATTTTGAGCCGCCAACTTCAAAATCTTGAACTGCCATGTCGAAACCTTAGGGTCGCCATGTTCATTATGGCGACCTACACAAGATACTCTTGGAAACCTTAGCCCAAGGAGGCGACCGCTACATTGAACCATGGGATCGCCACCTTCATTGTGGCGACCGCCATAAAAAAAACCTTGAAAGCTTGATTTTTTGTGGCGACTGCTCACGCTGAACACGGCGACCGCTAACTCCAAATGACCTGACGTGTCTCTAAACGTGTCAACATTTCATTAGTTGAAGAGTTCTATAAATATCGTACTCCCTGGTACGTTTTCAGGACAGAATTTTGGTGAGAGATACTTGTCGAAATATCAAGAGAATACGAATCCCGACACCGAAATCCTGCCGAAGAACCAAGAACTTGACCACCGATACTGAAATCCTAACTTGAATTGGATTATCGTTTGAGGGTTGGACTGCCGATCATCATTCCCCAACTTGAAGATTCATTTGCGATCCAGATATTATGTTTGGATCCTTGGCTTTTTTCTCTCCACCTTCTATCCTTCGGAGTGGTCGGGTTAATTTTAATTTCAATTATCATATCTCATTCATATCTATAGTTAGTTAAATTCACCATTTCATTTATGGAATTGTAAGTGTGAGTTTAATGCAATGTGTATAGTTTGGATACCTCTTATTAATTTATTAGTTATAATTTAGTTCGTATTGCACACTTGCACTTTGATCATTTTTAAAAGTTTATTAAATAATATTAACATAATTTTGCAATTGTGACTCACAATATCGTTATTGTTATAATTAACGCACTAACATTTATATGATTGTAATTATTAATATTACACCAATATTTTATATTTTTTAGTTATATTGGTATGCAATAGTTGTTATTCTCATTTGTTAGTATGTTAGTTAAATTTTTTTTTAATAATATTCTTTTTTCTTTTCTTTTCTTTTATTCACAAAATCTTTTAATACAAGGTTTCTTCTCATAGTATTTTTTTATTGTCCTTTTTCTTTTTTTTTTTATCATCAAATCTTTTAATATTAATAATATTCTTTTTCCTTTTCTTTTTTTTTTATTTACAAAATCTTTTAATGTTAGTTTAATTTTCTTTTTTTAATGTTAGTTTAGTTTTCTCTTTTAAATAGTATCCCTTTTTCTTTTATTTTATTTTATTCAACATCAAAATTCTCAAAATTTATTAATGTTAGCATAATTTCTCATTTTATAGCATTTATTTTATTTTACTTTTATTTGTTTAGTTTTTTATATAAAACCCACAAAATCCATGATAATAATTAAGTTGCTTTCTTTTTCTTTTGGTTATAATTTTAATTTTTTAGTTTTATTTTTGTAGTTATTTTCTTTTTTCTTTTTTCTTTTAAAACCTCTCATTTTTTATTTAATTTTATTTTGTAATTTTCTTTTGAATGGATAAAAACATAAAACTCTTATTATTAGTTTAATTGTTTTCTTTATTGTTAAGTTCTAATATATGATTTTCATACACCTTTCTTAGTTTACCATTTCTCTTTAATAAAGTTAAACATGTTAATGTAATTTTTTTTTATGATATTTGGTAATATGCTTTTTTGGTATAATTTAAAATCACGTTTAGAATAGTTTAGGTTATATTGCTAGCAATTCATATTTATGTTAAATTTAATGACTTTTAGCAGATTTTTTATTCTTTTATTTGAATCATGCCATGTGAGTTTGTTCCATGTATCTTTTAACTAAAAATTACATGTCATAGGACTTAAGATTTTCTTTTCATATTTACTTTGTTTTAGTATTCTATATACATATGTTATGTATTTTCTTTATTTGATTTTAAATGTTCTCTCTTCGCCTCCATTTTCTGTATTTGCATGCATTTGAGAAATTTTATTAAGAACCAATGATAATTAATAAAGGCCAATCTTACGATTGGAAAAACGTGATGCCTAACACATTTCTCGATTCGTACCTTACCCCCTAGACCATTTTTCTCAGGTTAATATTTCAAAGATCAGTGGTTCATTTTTGTTTTGTTTGATTTTTCTCAAAAATTAAGTGGCAACTCTATTTTCAACAAAAGAGATTTTTAAAATTAGCTTTCAAGATATTAAAATATTTTCTAACCATTTTCTTAAAATTCCTTATTTTTGAACTACGGTATTTTCTGGCGATTCTGTTGGGGGCCGATTTACAAAATTAAATAAGAGAGTTAGACTTGAAAATATCATTAGTTCTTAATAAGAATTTCTGATTTGTATTCTCGTATGCATGTGCATTATTCTTAACCCCTCTGCTTCGTCAACCTGATACCCCGACTGGTTTACTATTTTAAGGCTATTGAGAAGGAAGGCAAACCTTACTGGTTGCACGCTTTCATAGGTGCGATAAAAGAGTTCGTGCATACCGCTTGACCATGTCCTGCATCACACCAGGCATGAGAGGTATATACTCGGCTCTATTCCGAAGGTACCCTGATTATTGACCAAAATCGGCTATTTCTGCATATAATAGCTTAGAAGCCCCCATTAGGTACTTCTAACCCAGTAGGATTATTTGTTTTGTTCATTATATGTTTTGTTTGCGTTTGTTTGGATTGTTTGTTCGACTTAGGCTAGTTTCTTTTTCTGGATTTGGCCTGGATTTTCTGTTATTTCTTGTTGTTTAGTTTTTCTTTTCTGTTCTTATTCGGGTTTTTTTTTTTGCCTTGTTTGGCTTTCATGCCATTAGTCTTTTTCTCGAGGTCATGCCCATGTTTTGGTTCAAAATTTATAGGATAGTTTTTCTCTCTTTTGGGTTTTTTCTGGGTTGTTGATTTTATACCCCCGTTTTTATTTAGGCTTGCTTTCTTCAAACCCTTGTCTGAGATCTTGTCTTATAGGCCCGTGTAAGCTAAATTTGTTTTACCTATTAGAGTGCAGCCCGTTTTTTCTTAGAATCTTAGGTTAAATTGGTCCCTTTGGCTCGGAACTATTTTTTCTTGCCGGAGTCCTACCTGTTTCTTCATTTAGATTCTTCGAATAAATCTTCCCGCTGAATTTTGTTGATCCCCTCCTTAGCTTTTCTTAGTTCTCGGGTGTTCAATTGTTATGCTGCTAGTTGTTATTAGCTTATTATTATTATTATATTACTATTATGTTATTATTATTCGGCGTGTGTAGGTGTATGATTGTAATAGTGTTAT
>JAULJZ010083065.1:0-12281 GCA_032270985.1 Heliamphora pulchella
ACTCGAATTTTGTGCTAGTATAAGTAATAAAATGCATCTCAATTTTTAATTTTAGCTAGTATTTGGTGCAATAATGAACCAAATATTAGAAGTCAATCCAAAAAGGTTTTCTTGGACTAAAGAAACACTAAAATAGCTAGGTGGACAAAAGTTGAAATCAACTATTCTACTATCAGAACCTACACAAATTATTAAGTACTCCCAAAGTATTATGTAAGTAATATTATGTGATATTTTCTCAAAGTACCTAAATGTAGATCACCTTTTTATCTCATAACCACACAACAAAGCTGAATTATTATATTCCTGCCAAAAAAATTTGTCGCTACCATATTGCTACCATATTGAATGAAAGTACATAAACTTACCACATGATACTCCAAAATCACCAAATAATTACTCAGTCTGTTATCACCACCCACACCCACACCCACACCCACACCCAACCATCCTATTACTACGACCATCCTATTACTACCATTGTTGCTATTATAATCCTTTTACAACCCCGCCACAACCACTACAACCTCTCAACATTGTTTCCACCACTACAATCACCTGCTAATGTCACCACTAGTACCCACCTCAACCACTGCTAGCCATCCTCAACTTCGTCACCACCACTACCACCACCTATTGCTAATGTTGCCACTAGCATCTGCCTCAACAACCGCTGCTCGCCTCCACAGTGTCACCACTACCACTTGGCTAACGTCACCACTAGCACCTAGCACCCACAACCTGCACTTTTTTGGCATGAGCACTTTGTAAAAATTAAAGTTGTAATGACTCAAACGAACTACTACCTCAATAACTTGAATAAAGAGTATAACAATATTGTTCAAAAACTAAAACGCAAATTATTAATAATAGCCCACATATTTCATTATATATCATACTTACATTTTGTATATTCTACCAATATAGAAATATCACAATATTCTCCACTCAATTACACAACATTCTCGTCAAATAACTCAAGTTTTTTTCCTAGTTGACACAACACAACCAATTAACAGACATAGAACTGCACATTAGCATGCACTAAGTATTCAACCCCAAAACTTCTACCCTTTTCTAAAGTCTTAAACATTCTATTCACACCACTATAAATCCTTTTATGAACCAAAGTTTGCTCTATGCTAATTTGTAACGATCCAAGCAGACTGAAGTCTACTTAGATCATTTGCATAAACAAAAAACTAAACCTGGCCCAGAGCCCCAACATTCATCTACACTTCTTTGGTAAAAAATGCCCACTGGAATCCGGACTTTACAAGGATTTTCTAACAGCAACAATTTAGTAAAAGAAATCACAAAATACGGTGAAAATTCGAGTTTTTTTCCTTGGTGTAATGATCTTTTATTCATCATCACCCAAACTTACCTTCCTCGGTCCATTTGAATGCAGCTTCCCAAAAAACACAGTTCTGATTCAAAATTCTACATATTTGCAAGATCTGCTAATAGGTCATCTACCAAGAATCTCTCGAGTTCCCGACCTATCCCGTCGATTTCATTCTCAAACCCTAGCCACTGCATCTCCCGGTCCAGGACACTCCCCGTAATGTCCTCGCTTGCTTTCCTCTCCTCATCTGCCAGCAACTTACGCAGCTCATCTTCGACCCCGTGTTTCTGCCACTGGGGGCCAACAGTCCTCGTCGGCAGCTTCGGCCACGGGTGTGGGTTCATAGACCGATGGAGAATTTCACTAAGCCCAGAATTTATAGAGTCAAATAGAAGCCTCCTCTCGGACCTCAAACATGTTGTCTCACTGTAATATTTCTCGAGGTTGTCGAATACCCATGGGCCTACCGGGCATTCTGAAGAGTGCCATTTTTCTGCGATCATATCAGGATCAGGATCATCAAATCCAGAGTCAATTAGAACATTAACCAGGTAGGAAGATTCCCAACTGTCATCTTCAAAAATTGCATTTTCCTCAGAAACTGCAAGAGATCCATCTGCATGTTCTCCGGACTCCATTTTGAGAAGATTAAGCTGCATTCGAAGCTCTACAAATAACAAAGAGGATAAAGAGAAATTATAAAGCAGAGAAACCAAAGTAATAGGAAGCAAAAGTACATAATAAGAATGGGCTGAAAAGAAACAAAAAATGAGAGTTACAAGATCATTCCATAAAACCAAACTAATTTGAACACTAACAAAAAGGTCAAGTGCTTGAACAGAGCACATGAAAATTATGCCATGGGTCCTAATTCACAAGAAATGATGATAAAGATTCGTGTACCCTAACCCCAGATTGTATAATGCTCGGTTGAGTTGTAACCTCCTGGGCACCATTTTAGGTTGCCCCTGTTCCTCTTTGAAAATGAGAGGGCCATTAACCAACTCACACTATTAGATAAAGTAAAAGAAGCTAATAAATTATTATGATTGTGCGTTCCAATAATACAACAAATATTTTCCTTCCTTTGCATTTTCACATCATGGTTTCACTCACATTTCATCAGTAGTTTATTGTGAATATGTACCTAAGCAGTCACATCCTACAAAAGCAATGAGATGAAAGGACAAAAATTCCAAGAGTTCCAACACTCCCTAAAAGATCAAGCAAATTCAAGGTTTTGTAATTACCTCGAAGGTCAGCACTGACTATCTCAAAGCATCCTGAACCAGATGATGCATCTTCTGTAAAAGGGACTTCCAGAACAGAAACCGGACTCAGATGGTCCTCTTTTGAGCTTTTGGGAGATGGTGGTACTTCAGGTTCTGGACATTGCAGCGAAACCGAACGTTCTTCAGATGCTCCGATTTGTGGTACCTGGAACATCATAAATAGACTTTAGACAAGAAGTATCATTATATGGGAGTTTCTTGCAAGATGCATCTTGCAAGCATTTATTATATGTTCTTGTTCAGATCATAGATCTGAATAATCGGTAAAAAGGTAGAATCATTCCAAAATATTGAGAATCTCCTAATTAATATGTAAATCATGCATCATCATCTAGAAGTAGACAAAAAATAATCAGTTTGTAAAGGTAAAAAGCATTCCAAAAAGGAAGCTGATGATTAATAGACAAACATAGAGAACAAATTGATTCTTTATAAATTGGGAATAATAGCAGCCAATCTGTAGAAGTAAAAAGCATTCCAAAAAGGAGCTAGTGACGAATAGACAAACATATAGAGCAAACTGGTTATCCTTATAAATTGGAAGTGAACAGCGGTTATCCAGGCATTCTCAAACATTTCCTGTAAAACCATGCATACCTCCGTTACCTGGCTCTACACTGGAGAACATTGTTTTGCACACTTATTCTTAACACCTAAAATTTATTTGAAGGCATTGGATCGAACACACAGACACTTGCATTATTTAATATGATGGATCTGTAGTTCAAGAGACATTTTTAAGCGAGGGACAGAAAGTCTACGCACCCCCCCCCCCAAAAGCATTGCACTGACCTGCCACCCAAGCAAGGCAACAGGGAGAGTGAAGAGACGGCTCTGAACTCAACACTTACTGTTTAGCTCACGTAGCATGGACGTAGACTCGAGACCTCAAACCGATGGCAAATTTCGTGCATATTTTACATACAGGCAGTGATGAAATTGAAGGAAAACCCAGATTTGCATGCACAAGATGAACCATCCAATATGCATTTACTTCCCTAACTCAGCCAAACAAACATGACAGTTTCCAGGCATATCGATGGGACTAAGAGCAGGCGGTGGTCCCCAAAACAAAAGAAAAATGCCTATACCTTACAATTGAGAAATAAGAAAGAGAAAAAACGAGGTGTCCGGTGGGTCCTTGGATGTATGCATATATGCAGAGACCAGAAGCAGGACTGGAAGATCCCTTAGAACACATTTTAGACATAATGAACAGAGTACTAGAAAGAATTACAAAATTATATAAGCAATGGAAAGTGTTTTAGAGTCAACCCAAAATTTGAAACCTCGGTCACCTTTCATGCATTCCTTACACTGCACAAGTAACACCGGTATGGTGCTCCCTATATCTTTCTCCATACAGTTAAAGTGCATTATAATTTAAACAACAGGTACTGCAAAGAGAAAATAAAATAAAGAAGATAATACACAGTAGAATCAGGAAAAAGTAAGAATAGATTTCTCAATACAGCACTGTTCCTGTATAACTAAAATGCAAAAAACAAAAACAAAATGAAAGAAGAACCCCTGCAATGTCTCGCTTCCAGATAGATATATGGTTGGTAAACAGTTAAAGTTAAACCAGCACTACAATGCAATCAGCCCACTCTTGTATGGAAGGAAATATAATAAAATATGTATTCAATATTGCTAAAATGCATCTGCATTGCAAAATACCAAGAGAAAGAAAAGACAGTCACTAGTCAATATATAAGTCACACAGATATTTCCAAAGAATCCAAATTCATATTAATAACACAATTCTCAAGATATTTGTGACCGCATGGCATATTGGTTTGTTGACTTTTTGTGTCATCTATTGTGTCAACGTATTTAATTTTACAATGCACCACCAGAAAATAACATATAAAAATATATGCAAAAGGATTTAATAATTAGGAATGATGCACATACCCATAATGTGTATTAAGCCCAATATACGAAGTCGATATGTATTAAATCTAACAATCTGACTGCTTAGTTGATGATAATAATAATTGGACAAGGGGTAGACAATGACAAACTTTTGCAAATCCTGTCTATTTCCTGCCTTGATGAATATCTTGATGGATATGCCTCTCAAATTATATAGCTCATCCAGGTTCCATGGTGTAGACAAAATTTTATTATAGTGGAAGTTCGGATTTATTCCAATCTTTCGCCCAGCCCAATTGAAAAAGGAAAGAAGAAAAAGGAAAACAAAAAAGGAAAGAAAATAAGTCCATTTGTTGTTCTATAAAGACAGAAATTAACAAAAATAATAAAGACATAGTTATGCAAGTTCCAGAATGTGCTTGCACTCAACAATTATAAAGAGTATGATGTATAAGGTAAGTGACATGCAATTACATCTAAATTTCTATGTTCTACCTTATAACCAAAAAAATTACTTAGGTTCACTATTCACACTGTCGCACTTGGATTTTGACCCCTCACACTGCTCAATGTGGAACGAGTCTAGAAATCAAAAGCTTAATTGGGCAAAGTTTTGAGAGAGTAGACACTTACAATTCATGCCCTATTTTGAAAATTTGGAATCACCACTAGCCAGAAAGTCTAAGAAGCACGGATGCTTTCACAAAGCAGTAGAATAACACAATTTAATAATTTTGACTTATTTTCAAATAGGTATAACTGTCTATTTATAATGATAAAGAAGCATTACAGAAAAAGAAAAAAAAACTTGCAAATCAAATTACAATCAATAAAATTCTAATTTTCTAATATGTTGATTTCAGTTATCAAACCATAATTAACAAGATCTCAATTTCTTAAGATATATTATTTTCAACACTCCCCCTCAAGTTGGAACAAAGATATCAATCAAACCCAGCTTGACAATTGAAGATTTGAGCAGAGATGATTTCACTGGACATACTTAGGATCGGTCTCTGGACATGGCTTCTTAGTTTTCAAAAACCAACTAAATTTTAGAACAACGCTATCGAAATAACATCGATAGCCCCCAAAAACAAGAACAATGCTATAGGAACAACATCAATAGCCCCCAAAAACAAGAACACTACCGGAACAACAACGGTAGTCACCAAAAATAAGAACAATACTATCGGAACAACATTGATAGCCCCTCAAAACAAGAACATGCTACCGGAAAATCGGTAGCCCCCCAAAACAAAAACAATATTACTCGAACAACATCGGTAGCCTCCCAAAAACGAGAACAATGCTACCAAAACAATATCAGTAACCCCCAAAACTAAGAATAAGAGCAAAAGAATAATAATTCTCCAAAAAGTGCACTGTCAAAGTTAACAATATAATATATTGAGACTTTAATGATACACCAGTACTAAGAAAGCATAATGATCCAGAACTCGCAATCCATAACAGCGAAAAAGAGAAGGAACAACGACGACTGTGAAGAAAAGAAAAAAAAAGACCAGCAATGGTGAACAAAGACCAGCGGCAGTGGTAGTGGTGAGGGACAACCAACGACGGCGACAAAAACTTCGACGGTGACGGTATACCAGCGATAAATTCATGATACCGGTAAAGGAATACCGGCGACAAAGGTTAGGGAAAGCAGTGATGGTGGCTAAGGTTTCTAGATAATTTTTTTTCTTTTCTTCTTCATATTTTTGCCCTGATACCAAGTAGAATAACATAATTTAATAATTTTAACTTACCTCCAAAGAGGTATAACTATCTATTTATAATGACAAAGAAGCACTACAAAAAAAGAAGAAAATAACTTGCAAATTAAATCACAATCAATAAAATTCTAATTTCCTAATATGTTAATTTCAGTAATCAAATCATAATTAACGAAATCCTATTTCCATAAAATATATTATTTCCAACAAAGCAAGCGTGTCGTGTCAAATGCTGACACTTTTCGGACACTGTTAAAAATGTCTGACACTTTTAGTCATGTGGTAGTTAAAAAATAGCATTTATAATATCGGAATCATTTTTGACACTTTGTGAATATTTTGACAACGCTTCTTAAACTCTCTGAACACATCATATCTAATGAGTCTCTTCATAGCAATAATGTTTTGGATTCTTTGAAACATAATTTATGCTAACAAAATAAGTCGGAAAACATTTTAAAGATAAAATATATGCCTTCTAAATTTAATTAAGAATATGTTGCATACTTTTAATTAAATTTAAATAAATTATTCATGTATTTGACATAATATAAAGGTGTAAAAAATATTAATTTCTAATATGTCCTATGCTTGTGGTATCGCGCATTTTTTGAAGATCAACATATAGGCGTGTCAGTGTCTCGTGTCTATGTTATTTAGCATAGAGTTTAGATGCGTCACATCATCTCCTAAGTTTTTCTTAAAGAAAATGACGTAAAACTTTAAAATGTTTTAATTTTTGGAAAGGCATAACAAACAAAGACCCGTTTTTTATATGACTCATGTTTTGGTATCTGAGAAAGTCAAGATAAGTTCATAAATTCACTTTTACACACGGAAAAGGCGTTACACACCTCACATTATTCTTTCAGTATTGCATTTCTTGAATTGATGCCTTAAGTAGCTTTATTTGATTTGTATTTGAAAGACAATTTATGGGTTCGAAAATTTATTCAAAATGACAATGATTAAAAAATGAGAATTATGCATAGAAGGGCATTGTGTAGTTTTCAAAATCTTTACAAAAAGAGTTTGAACCGGACCCTGAATGGTCGCATATGTATCCTTTGGAAGTAATCAAGCCATTCATAATTCATGAGACTTGAAAGGAGATTTTTGGAAATCCAAATTGTCCGCATTTCTAACCAACTCCTTCCCGAGGGATCTCGATAGGTAATCTTGCGGATATTGATTGCCTACTAATTAGCCATGTCATATCACACGGTCAGCGTTCCAAATCACGGTATCAGAATACGCATCGCTATTGCTGATATGATTATGTATCAACCGATACATTGATAAACATCGATATCGGATGTCCAAATTTCCATTGCATGTTAATCGATACGATACATAACGCCTAATATTTAATACCCTTCACATGGCTAGCATTGTTATGCTTTACTGCAAACAAAAACTTCGACACGAGTAAAGAAGCCTATATCTTTCCAAAAGATGATTCAAGAGTTTGGAGTATATAATAATCAAGCATAGCGTTGTACCTCCCAAATCATCATCTAATTAACTTATATACTAATAGCCTACATGAGCCATACATAGGTGATTAATGATGAGGAGTGGAGAATTATTTGCTTCATTAATCCTTCACCATGTCGTTAATCTTTTTACACTTATCGTCCAACTGGGACCAAGTAATTAGAATTAATTCTAGTGGAAGGATAATGAAAATCCTCTATTTATTAGCCAATTTAGACCAAAGGATTTGGAAAAGTAACAATTATTTAATAATGCAGTTTTGAAAGCTACTACCCTAAACAAATAAGTAGCATTATCTAGACTATATGATAGGAAACAACAAGGCATAGAAAGAAGATATTTTAAGATTTAGGAATTTAATAATTTTAGCAATATCTTATATTTTTATCTTACGGTAATCTTTTATTTTTGGAAGCTTTAATAATAGTCTGTCTAGATCATATCTTTTATTTAGGTAGCATCAAATAGGATTTTTCTAGATACTTATAAATAAACCATTATGTAAGAGATTTATTCATACTATGATATTTCGTGAATGAATGTAGTCTTAATATTGAGATCAAGAAGTTCTCTTTTTCTTTTGAATGTTGCCTTTCTTTTCTTTTATATCTTTGGGTACTTTTCTTTTATTGGTTTCAAGTATTGGTGGCCATCCGACATCAAGAGGTACCAGAATCTCGTTGTGGGAACCTTCACCAGCTACTGTCGAATTCCAGCACCTAGTTCTATCATTGCCATCAGATGAAGTTCAAAGTTCAGAACTTAGGGTTTAAAGAGAAGAAGAAGGAAAACTTAGGGTTTAAAGAAAGAAACAAAGAAAGAAAGAATAAGAGAAGAATTAACTTAAGGATTTTCTGCCTTTGGCCCCTTCACCTCTAAGATCATGTTTAGTAATGTTTATAATTTTTTATTTTTTGTTTATAATAAATAAAAAATATTTTTTTTGTTTATTTTTAATAAAAATAAAAACAAAAGTGTAAGTGGAGAAAAAAAAATATAATGAAAATTTTTATTTATAAAATGAGTGAAAATACATTTTTTCTATTTACAAAAATTTAGTAAGTTTTAAAAACTGTTTATAATTTTTTTGAAGATAAAAATAAATACCATTATAGTTTATAAAAAATTTAATAATAAAAATAAAAAATAATAAACATAAATGTTACTAAACCGGGCTTAAGTATTTATATTAAATCAATAAAATATATAAATTACAAAAAAAAACCTCTAAACATAATCCAAAAAGGTAAAATAATAAAATAATTATTCTAACACCATCAACGAAAACCTTCGCTTTTGCCTTTCGACGCATCATGGCCATTGACGAAGGCCTTCTTCATTGTTTTGCACCACCACCGACAATGCCGCAAGATCCAGAATCAAAACTGGTCGCCACCACTGCACCGCCACTACTTTGTGCCACCACCGACGACGACACGACTTCATTCAACCCAAAACCAGTTGCCACCATTGCAGCAACCTCGTTTGTATCAACAATTGGCACCACTGCCATCGATGCTTAATCATTTGTCATTAACCTTCGACCTTTATCCTCGACCAGTCTCCACAGTATTGCCACTGCTTATGAACTTCAAACGCCTTTGCATCCTGAGATCGCCGACGCCTTCACCTTGCGCTACAGCCACCCTTTTGACATTGTCGTCATCACCGCCCAAAGATCCTTTCTCTGCCCTCTCGCACCGCCGCATCATCCCGAGTTGGCCACCACCCACGCCTTACGCCGCCGCCTTCGCCGCCGCCGACTACATATTGTGATCCCTATAATTTCCCTAAGCTGACTCCAGAACCATCCAAGTTCAAGTTGGACCCCATCCTTCCAAAATAACCAATATAACCCAACCCAAACTTCCTTTAAACTTAACGAAACCCAGCCCAAACCAAAAAAAATAAAACCCATTCCGATATTTAACCCACTAAAACTCAACCCAGATTTTCCTTAAACTTAACAGCATCCAACCCAAACTACGAAAAACAAAACCCAAGCCCAGCCTAGACCCTCTCAACTTAATAGCCCAATACCGTATCAGCCCATTAGCCTCTATATACCCTGACCACAAAACTAGGAAAAAAAATGAGCAACACATTTGGATAGCTTCACAACCCCCCGCCCCCCCCTCCAAAATTTGAGATTAATATTTTTAATTCATTAGCGAGTTAGTAAAATTTCCTAAAGGGTTCATAATTTTGTGATTTGTTTTTCTAAGAACACAAAAAAATGAATTATTTTGAAAATAACATGAACATCGTTCAAACCCTTATGCACACACCTTACCGAACAATATGGATTCCATTGAGAAATCATTTATACAAATCCATAGGCAACAAATGATTTGCAATAATTTTGTTCAACAAAGTTCTAATGTATCTGATTACTTCGTAAAATTCAGAAATCAATTAAAATAGCCAGATACTAGTAGTGACCCGTGTAATGTTACAAATTACTTTCTTTTTGGGTTACGAGAAAAAATTCAGAATGAGATATTTTCTTATATTGATTTAGAAGATATCTACAAAGATGCTTTAGCAGTTGAAAAATATTTAGAAAAATTTCACTGCTAGAAGTTAACTTATTTCAAAATGCCTCAAGAGGTTACCCAATCAATGGTTTTTACACATTCTATCAACTCCATCTAAGATCAAACTCCAAAGCCTACGGTTACTAGATGTGTTGATCATTACTCTCCTCAATCGATTGATCTTACTATGCATGTTTCTCCAACTGATAATAATAGTACCGTAAATGATATTCTTAACAATTTTCAATACTAGGGTTTTATTGTTACTTTGGTATCGCAGATACCTAGCCCACTCAAATATTTTACGTTGTTATTTGCTAGATGTCTTTTAGTTATTCTTAAATATGGATGGCATGCACATTTTATTAATTTTTCTTTGAATTTAAAAATATCGATCCAATGATTTATATGGATAATATGGTATTTGATTTGGGGCACTCCAAAATCTCTTGTTTTGATTGATAGTGTTGATGCAGGCGTGGCTACATTTTCACTTTTTGCTTTTATGTATGCCTCGACTCAACTATTTCATGAAGTTTATGAGTACCATCTTCTAGACAGAATTCTTCACCACTCACATGCTATCATATTTGAGGAAGTATTTTGCCAATAAGAGCTTCATTCTATGTAATACTTTTATTTTGTTAACTCCCCTGAATGAGAGTTTTTCTCATCCGAGAAGAAATGATGGAGAACGAGAAAAAATAAGATAAAGATACTTTAAGATTTAATAATTTAGTAATTTTAGCAATATTTTATATTTTGATATTATTGTAATTTTTTATTTTTAGTAGCTTTTAATAATGGTTTGTCTGGATTTTGTGATCTTTTATTTTTTGGTAGCTTTAAGTAGGATTTTTCTAGATACTTATAAATAAGCCATTATGTAATAAACTTATTTAAACTATGATATTGAATGAATAAGTTTAGTCTTGATATTGAGATCAAGAAATTCATTTTTTCTTTTGAGTGTTGCCTTTCTTATCTTTTCCTTTCTTTTCTTTTATTTGAGTGCTTTTCTTTTATTGGTTTTAAATCTTATCGGTCATTCAACATAACTATGCTAAGCTAGACATTCATTAGAAATAAGTGCTAAAACTAGAATATTACCATGCTAAGCTATAGTAAGCTTGTGAGACCCTGACTCGTTTTTTTTTTTGGCATTTTCAGACGCGCGATACGTGTTTTCTTTCACGCATGTTTTATTACTTTTGATGCATGATCGGGCTTAGACATGCATGCGGGGTAGGTTCCCATGACTGTGGGCCGTTGTGGCGCGATTCTTAAAAAAAATTTAAAAAAAAGATATTTTGAAAGCCTATAAATATCTGGAGTTAGATATTTTCAAAAAATATTTTTCAAAAGTTAACTCCTAAGTTTTTCATTTTTTTCTCTACCTTCTCTCTAAGTTTTCGAGGGATCGGGACTCAATTTTCAGCGATCCAACAGCGGATCCTTACTTTTGGCATCGTGGGCTACGCAACCATCTAGTCAGATTTCAATTTCGGTGAAGCTCGATTTTGCACATGAATCGAGACATCGAGTTTTGAACTCACCAATGTAGGATTCTAGACTTGTATGTGTTATAAGGGTGCTATGGGTAATCGGGTGTCTTTTTACCGGTCGGATTATTGTAAATCTGACTTTCTGTAAAGTTGGATTTTTGGATTAAAAATCAGATTTTTATCGATTTCGGTGGATGGAATCGGGTATCGAAAGTTTCTTTTGAGATCTCGGTGTTAGGCCTAGATGTGTGGATGTTCACGGGTGTCGTTTTGGAGTATCGGGGCTTCGATTCAAGGTTTGGAGGGCTGAACCCGTAGCTTAAAAACGGTTTTTGGGTGAGTTCGGTCGACTGAACTCATAGGTTCAGTCGACTTGATCATAGTTTTTGGGTTCGGTCAATTGGACCGAGAGGTTCGGTCGACTGAACTGGGCCTTCGTGCGTTTTGGCTTTTCCAGGGTGGACTTCGGTCGACGAAGAGATTAG
>JAULJZ010083076.1:0-12590 GCA_032270985.1 Heliamphora pulchella
GTCGTCTTCAACGTATTCGGGAGTTTTTAAAACTTTTCGACAAGTTTCATAAAGGTATAACAGTATTTAGATTAATATCGTTCTTGTTTTTGATGAAAAACGCACACGCCGTTTTTTACGGTTACGGCGCCGGTTCTAAAATTTTTTTCGCATCCCAACACCTTTAGTATTCTAACAAAAAAAGGGGGAGATAGTGTTAGGCTGTGAGGGTGGGTTCTTTATGTTAGGCTTTTGTTTTGTACCTTTTGGGACACATATATTGTTATGCAACTCTTTGTTTTATACTTTTTTACTGGGACACGTGTAACTATGTACCTTTTTATCGCATATGTACTCAAATGTTTTGCTCTCATATGTACTCAAGTCTTTTATATAAATGAATGAGATGTTATATTTATCGTTCGAGTTGAATGTATGCATGAAAACTTTTACCTATCTTATAATATCTAAATGAATTGTGTAATAGGTTGTTATGTTTTTCCAAATCACTGCCATCAAAGAATAGTTTAGGTTTTTGTTTTCTTTTCTGTGTACTAAACTTTTCTTTTGGGGTTTTGTCCAAGAAATGCCGAAGGAGGAGATTATTAAAGTTATTGGCAATTTCTAGGTATTTAAAAAAGCTGTCGGAGTCTATAATTGGTTTGTTTTTTTGTTTGGGTTGGGTAGCTTTTTCCATGCATAAATCATTGCATTGTAACTCTTGTCTTTTAGGCCTATTCCTGTTGCTAATGCTCGAGCGCTTGACTTTCAGTAGTAGGCACTCGCCAGGCACTCGAGCATCGAAATCTCAATCAACCATCTCCTATTCCTAGTAGCTAGCGCTCGTAGGGTGCTTGATTGCCATGTCTCTTGGAAGTCCTCTATGTTTCCCAAAAGCCACCGCTTGCTTGGCTCTTTTAAAGCACTCGAGCGCTATGGTTTCCCAAGAGTCACTTTGACTCTTCAGTGGGCAGCACTCGTTAGGCGCTTAAGCGCTAGTATGCCATAGACCCCCTTGCATTTTTCAGTGCATAGCGCTTGCTGAGCGCTAGGCCCATTGGGGCAATTTTAGTATAAGGCACTCACAAGGCGCCTGAGAGGCACTTGAGTGCTGGCTCTTGAAAATGGACCTTTTTTCTCCAGTGTAGGGCGCTCGCTAAGCGCCAATTGTTTGCTTGAGCGCATTTTCATCACTTGAAAGGCACTTACTTAGCGCTTGAGTGCTTCCTATGGTTAGGATTTTATGATGCTCGCTAAGCACCTACGGCGCACTCGAGTGCCTTAGCGCGAGTACGTGCTCGTTAGGCACTCAAGCACCTAGACACAGTTTTTTGCTTTTTCTGTTACTGAAACCCTAGACATATAAAAGCTTTTATTTTTTGTTTCTTAAGTTTTGTAGAGTATTTTGGTGAGCATTTATTGAGAACCTTTATTGCTTTGTTGCTGAACCTTCTTGCTCATCTTTCTATACATTCTTTGGTAGCAATCTTGGTGCATTCTTAATCTTTTAGAGTGTAATCATAACCTAGATTGTGCAGTTCTTCACACATATCACCTCATCATCTATTACATATACTTTCTCATACACTTGCTCTGACCATATTGGAGTCGTGGCTTACGAAGATTGAGAAGTATAAGCTTTTGAAATCAATGAAATCAAGAAAGAGTCTGGAGAGTTAGCTCAAGAAAAAAAGTTAAATCATCGTTTGGGTAGCAAGTGTAATTTTTTTATTCTTTTTTCCTGTACCTCTTTGATTCATAATGAAAAGTTCTTGTGAGTTGTTGCCGTGGTTTTTATCCCCGAATTCTACCCAAAGGTTTACATGTTATATCTTGTATCATCTCCAATGGATGTTTATATAATTTTTTATTTCATTTTAATTACCCTGGATAATCTATTCACTCTTGTAGTGTTAATATATACCTCATAGTGTTTTTCAAAATATTTTAGATTGTGTTGTTAGATCCCTAAATTTCCAGAATCAAGTATCAAAAATTGTTCCTCACACAATTTTGTCCTTTTTACAAAACAAAAAAGTAAAAATAAGGAAGGGATACGGAATAGGGAATAGGGAATAGGGAATAGGGACAATAAAGTAACGTAACCAATGGCAATAAAATTTTGATAAAGCAATTTGTAACACATGGATCATCTTAATGCAAATATGGAAAAACTATCATATTAAAAAAATAAGCCCAACCTAATATTAGTCCAAACTTCAAAGCCGATAATGGACCAGTGCATTGCTTGGGCCGCCCACATTTCGTTGCCAATAATGTTTCAGGTACAGCCGGCCATAATTTGCAGCGGGTAGCGCACCCTACTTTCCCAAAATTGAGTTTTTTTTCTTCTTCTTTTTATAGATCCCTAAATTGAGGTTCCTATTAGCAATTAGTTTAAAAGATTTTTTTTTTACTTTTTTGTGTTTTTATTCAAAAAATTAAATTTTATTCAAAATAAATTGTTTGGTTACTTAACTTTTAAGTTAGTTTTTTTTAAGTTAGTTATTTGTATAAAAAACTAGTTTATTTGTTTTTTGTTAAAATTAAACAATTTTATCTTTCTATATATTTAATATTAACAATTATATGCAGTTGTTAGTGATGGTAATAAGTTATGAATGACGAGTATTATTGTATTTTAAAAGTGGTTGGAGTTTGAATAGAATATTTTAGGAGTTTGTATTTTAATTTGATTTTTTATTTTTTTAACTTTTTTTTCTTTTCTACCAAACGAATTATATTGACTTTTTTGTATTTTTAGCTAAAATAACAAAAAATTAGAGTTGCCAAACAAGCCCTGAGTTTGAAGATGACTTTTTTGTGTTGGTCGTCGACCAAAAATATCACCGAGTCCAACGATGGTTCACACGTTGTTCTACAGTGTTAAAGCATATACCCCAAAATCCCGAAATAATTATTCAGTACTCTTAGAGTACCACGTGGTACTTCCATTTAATATCACAGCGACAAGTGTTATAGTAGAGACATAATAATTTACTTTTATTAGGTGGTTAGGATACAAAAGGTAACACATATGGTGTAAGTTGCGATTATTTAATAGCTGAATTAACCACATAACATCAATTATATAATATTTCGTGAATAATAATTTGTCAAAAATTCGTGGCTCTAACACCCCATTTGTTTGGGGATATATATAAGGAGGGAATATACGGCTGTTCCTATAAAAAAATAACTCGCGAAAGGGAGTTTTTCACATGGCACTGTGGTGATAAAGTGGAAGTGAAGTTAGGTGTTTTTTAGCAAGGCCAAAAATAAATTCTTAATTAGGTTCAGCCCCTTCAATGGATAAATAATTCCTGGGACGTGTATTTCAATACATGGGACACTTGGCTTTATTTCTGCAATTTGGTTGAAGTGCTTTCTATTTGTTATCAAGAGATAGATCATATTTTGGTAGCGTTATTTTATATTGAATAAATAACTCAACTACATGGATACACGTTTAACTAAAATTTTCAAGCTGGGAATTGGTATGAGTAAAAATGATACCTGTACTAGATGATTCTGCAGGTGTGAGATAAGGGAGAAAGAACTAGGTCTAAGTTGTCGAAATTGTTGGCTTAATGACTCTGCACAAGGGAACATGGTAAGACTACCTGGCGAGTTTTGACCGAAAAGCCCCTCCGATACTTAAGTTAGAATACTGTATGTCAGAGAAAAAAGCACTGAATAAATTTTGACGGAGTATCGATAGATAAATTATTATGTGTGTATCTTTTGTAGTCTGAGTTTGATATTTATAGTAATCTCTAATGAACTTTGACGGGAATGTGGTGATCCTCTAAGCTCAATCTTGGCAGGAATCGTCTTTCCCCGTTTGGGGTCTACCCGAGGCTCTTTCTTCTGAGGCAGCAGGCTGCTGAGTCATTTCAGGTAACATCTACTGTCATTAACACAGAGGCGTAAAGATACATCATCGACATTAATAATTAAGGCTCAGTCGTTCCATTATTATTAGTGCTCCTTGATCTCAGTTACACCCATCATCATCATGCTACCTGAGGCTAGAAGGTTTGCCTTGCCGAATACCAGGGTTTCATAGCTGGCTTCCATGTCATCCTAGTCTTTTAGCTTGTTGGGCCAGGGTTTAGATTATAGGTTTACCCATACGTGTTTGAACTGACCCTCTTCATTTGCCTCCAGCTCTTATGTCTCGGTTTTGACCGAGATATGAGAGAAGCTCGGTGTCGAACTCCCCTTCGTATGGTCGGCCTTGGGGTTCGTCCTCTGACGATTCACTAGCTCAGTCGTCTGCTGCCTTTAATGCGCCATTGTGCGGTGACACATGTTGATAATTTTGGAGGCAAAACTATCAAGATCATTATTTTTGCAAACGATTTTTGGTAAAAAATAACTGGACGGAAAAATGCCGAAACGGGCTCCAGATAAAAAATTTTGACGTCAAACGATCAAAATAAAACCCGTGCAATCAAGTTAATTTAGAAGAATACCCTTTGTCGATCGATTCTTCAACTACGATTTGATTCCGAGTTAAAACTCTTATCAGATCTTCTACTGTATTTCATTACGCGATCTTCGAACGTAGTGTGGGCAACTATCCTCTGAGAACACGTACCGAAAAAACTCCGATATATTTAAGTTTTGAAAGACAAAAATAATATCATAATAATAATGATATGAAATTATCAAAAACTGGTTCAGCCTACCCGCATATATATAGGGCTACAGTAGGGACTTGAGGAGTAATTATGAGTTAGACTTCCAGTGGAACACAGACACTTACTAGAGGTTTCTGCAATTATGGAAAGATATGCAGCGATTTCTATAATTTTTATAAAATACTGAATTACATTTCACACCACTAAAGAACTATAATTGTACTCTGACCCATAATCTCAAGACCATCTTGTATTGAGCTCCTGTTACTAAATGTTTACTATTTCTCTCCACGTTATGATTCTCAATACCTACCAATTAAATTTAATTACTAACAATTTAATTTAATAGGCATCTTGATATTCCTTAAGTCATTCCACTTAACTTATTTGACCGCCGGATAATCAAATCCACCTACAAGGTTTGGCCTGGTCAAAATTTATAAGCATCCTTAAGGGAGTATCGTCAATCCCGATCTACCGGGACGCAGATTCTGTCAATAATTAATATTTGCCATATAAATAATATCGCTATTTAACTAACTGGGAATATAGACCCATATAAGATTGCACCATCTAATGAATCAAAACAACGAATATTAAATATATATACAAATCAATAAATATTTCAGGATTAAGAGGATAACACTATTCATAATAATCTTGGGGTGTGAATTAATTTATATAATCAGTACAAAATTAATTACCCCAAATGTCCCGTTCAATACACAGAAAGTGTACTGGCTCAGAGAGTCGGAATAATAGACGACACTATTATCTGTTCCTTGTAACCAAGATAGGCCTACTAAAACTCTGTGCTACAGTCGTACCGATGGTATGCCCATTTTTATCTAAACTGTGAACATAAAATCTATATTATTCAAGAACTTAAAATCTGGTCTTCTATGTATAAGCCGTACTCTACACACCAGATTAAATACTATACAGAATATTGGACATCCATGCATAACAAAGAAATGATATACATACGTTGCTCATAAAGATTCTCATAAAATAAAAAATTAATTTTATTAAAATAAAATTAAATACTAAAAACATGATTTTTAGTATAACAACCCTAACAGATCACTCGTTTTCCTATATTGGCATGCCTTGTTTTTGAATGATGCGTTTTCACTGGCGCCTCTTCACCTACACAAGGGGATAACTGTCCTTTGAAATTCAAATTTTTGCCTCTTCAAATATATATAGGAGAGTGTATACACCTTTTTTCAAATTATCTTGGGGATGCCTGAGATAAGTCAGCGTTGTGTCCTGGATTTTAGCGTCCCTGAACTTTTTTACTTCTAGTCTATTAGGTGTCATGGGGATTCTGAAACCTACTATGTTTGTTAAAGGCAAAATGTTTCCCAAATGATCTACGACCTTCTAGCTTCTGATAAGTACAGTGATGATTACATACTCATTAGAGGGGAAATGGAATTCACTCTTGAGGGGCTGTACTGCTGGGCCATCCCTAAGTTTCCTGGTGGTCCAAGTCTGCGCTCCCGATCTTCTTTTCCCTCCTTTCAATTTCATGTTGCAAATTATAATTGTGTAATGTGTTTTTACTGTTGTTGTTTCCAGAGGCCTACCTCGCTTCTCGAAGAAAGAAGCAAGAACATACCGAGAAGATCAAGAAGGCTATCTCTTAGGCTTCACCATAGTTTCTCCGAGCTTAATGTTGGTCTCCCTATCCTCCGTTAGTCGCTTTGGAGCTGAGCAATAGCCTATCTTCAAGAACTCGGTCCAGTATAGCTTGATAGGTGCATTGTTTCATCCTTTGAAAATGGGTTTTTGGGAGAGCCACTAGTGAAGTGGTTGCACTAGTGTCGACTCTCTCTTCTGTTGCTACCCCCAACTCTGTAGGGCTCATTCTCATTATCAGGTCTTCTTCAGGAGCATTTGCTATCCTAAAGAATGTCCCTTTTGTGCCCCTGGTGGTCACCATGTGTGAAACCCCGAACCTTGTTAATTTTGATATATATAAATGTTGACGTGCTATTCCTTCATGTTATATATCATCGATGCTTGGTTAATGTTATGGCGTTATAGAACAGCATGTTTAGTTATGTTTTAAGCTTTCCCATACATTGTTTAGATGGGTTGGGTTGGTTTTTGGCTTGTTTGGGTTGGCCTTAGAACACCAAGACCGAGACAAAATAGTAGGTTGAAAACCCTGAGGTTCGGTCAACTGGACAGCTATGTTCGGTCGACTGAACAACTTTTGTTGAGTTCGGTCGACTGAACCTAGGGGTTCAGTCGACTGAATTGTGGCGGTTTGTGTTTCTCGAGGCACTTTAGTCGACTGAAGTGCTCTCTTCAATCAACTAAATAGTGTTTTTGACGTGCCTATAAGACCTCTAGTGGATGGAACGTTTGGGAAATGCTTGGTTTCTTCCATTTCCTCTGCCTTCTCTCTACATTTTTTACCCGCCCGAGCCTAGTTTTTGATGATCAGCTTGTGGATCCCTGCTATTCACGCTGCTAGCTTCGCACTCATCTGGTTTGATTCTCGTTTCGACGAGACCCAATTTTTGAGGCGTCAGGTTTTGACCCAACGAGGTAGGATTCTAGACCCTACTGCTGTATTAGGGTGTTATCTATAATTGTATGCTTTTTCACCGATAGAAAATGCATGAAATGTCATACTATGTTTAAACCTTGGTTTTTTGGGTAAAAAGCATGTTTTTCGTTTTTCTTGGTTTAGTGCATCATATAACATGTGATTTTATAGTTTTCAAAAGGTGTTCTTGAAAATGGTGTTCTTGAAAATGGTGGTTTTTGTTGGCAAAAGGGAGGATTTTGATGGAAATCTCAACATTTTATGTTTTGGAGGTTTGGAGCTCACCTTCGGGGTTGAGTCTCAGGTTTTGAAACATCTTATTGAAAACGAAATAAAACACTTTGAAAATGTTTTGTGTGATCTTCTTGTTGAAGGATGGATCTAAATACATGTATAATGTATTTCGATAAAAAAGGTTTGTAGTTGAGCTACAGTTCTGTTTTTAGTAGATTATCTAGATGTACCGGGATGACGTGTATTTGGCACGAGTTGCTCTCGGTGTAAGTCCAAAACATGCGCAGCGTAGGTACTCAGGTCCTTCGGGCTAGTTCCCATAAATTGAGACGGATGGGTGATCAGCTCCCTCGGGGTCATAACCCGTAAATTGAGTGGTTATGTTCATGGTGCTCCGTATAGAACCTGTGTGTATCTAGGCGATCCCACAATATTTGGCGATTAGATACTGGATAGAAGTTTATAGTTGCCACCTCTATCCTCTTGTGATTGAGTCGGTATATAGGATCTTACTCTTCTTATTCCGCGATGGCATATTCTACGAGGGAACAATGTTTTGATTACTGTTTTTTCCTAAATATGATGGTTTACTTGCATTATTTGCAAATTCATGGGCTTAAGGATGGAAACAGGGTTTTATGATAATAAAACCATTTGGGAGGATTGTGTTGGCCAGATGAGAAAACTTATGGATTTTTAGATGGAAAACCATTTGGGGTTGTGGTTGAGTTTTCTCCCACCATGTGATTGCATATTACCTGCTTTACAGCTTTATAGTCTGTTTCTATTGGGCTTCAGCTCACGTGTGGGACTTTTCTATAAAACTATTTTCAGGTTATGATGTGGATGAGGTGTAGCTCTGGTGATGCTTGTGGTGACGGAAGACTTTTATAGTTTTCTTTTTGGTATGCCTATTCCTAAAGGCAGTTTTCAACAGGTGGATTTGAATGTTTGAAAATCTATTTTCTATAAAAACCAGGACATCGTTCAGTTGAGTTCCCGCAGAAGGGCCAGGCTCAGAGTTCAGTACCCGTCCAGTCACAAATGAGAGACCCACCTATCTGTTTTGGGTGTGGTCAGTCCGGATACTTTCGCAGACAGTGTCCCAAAGAAGGGAATGTCCAGGACACGACAAGAGCGTCATTTGCTTCTTCTGTGCAGAGGCGATAGGCTCCACAGCAGCCTAGGGCTCAGACTTCTAGATTTACGGAGGGAGGTGCTTCAGCTCTGTCAGTGAGGCAGCCATCGACTCAGAGTTATGGTGGACAGACCAGACTGCCGCAGGCCAGGGATTATGTGCTTGCTGATTGCAGTGCTTCCAAAGCACCAGTGGTGTCTGATGCTGCTGTTACTCCGGCCATGATCAGAGGTACTCTTCTAGTCTTTAGATCATGGGCCAGTGTTCTTATAGACACAGGAGTATCACATTCATTTATATCCTCTGCATTTGTAAATGCATTGGGGTTGGAGATTGACTGGTTGGGTAGTACCTTGTGTGTGGAGACCCCAGTTAGTGGGAGTGTGACGCTGAGCTTTGTTTGTAGATCCTGCGTACTTGAGGTCGCCAATCGTTGTTTAGAGTTTAATTTTATCATTCTAGACATGACCATGTTTGATGTCATCCTAGGGATGGACTGGCTGACTACTTACCATGCCTATATAGATTGTGAGCGACGGAGAGTGTCGACCTGTACCCCAAAGGGTGACTATTTTTACTTTGTGAGTGATCGGGATGAGAGCATGTTGTCTGTACCAGGTGTCGCGCGAGTTCGAGGGAACTTGGGTTCTCTCTTTTCTGCTCTCAGATTGGATATGCAAGATGAGGTTCGAGGGGAGTTACCCCTATAGTGTGTGACTATCCGGACGTCTTTCCTAACGATCTGTTTGAGTTGCCACCGAGCCGTGATGTGGAGTTCTCTATTGATCTTGTTCCAGGAACTGCTCCTATCTTTATGCCAACTTATAGCTTTGCACCTGTTGAGTTGCGTGAACTCAAGGTGTAGTTGCAAGAGTTGCTGGACAAAGGGTTTGTACGGCCGAGTACATCGCCGTGGGGAGCACCAGCTTTGTTCGTGGAGAAGAAGGATGGGTCGTTGAGACTATGTATAGACTACAGGAAGCTGAACCAGGTGATGGTGAAGAATAGATATCCTATGCCTAGGATTAATGATTTATTTGATCAGTTAAGGGGGTCCCGCTGCTATTCGAAGATTGACTTGAAGTCAGGATATCACCAGCTGAGGATTAGGGACGAGGACATAGCGAAGACCGCCTTTCGGACTCGCTATGATCAGTACAAGTTTCTGATTATGCCGTTCGGTCTAACGAAGGCTCCAGCTACATTTATAGGTCTGATGAACCATATTTTCCACTCCTACCTGGATAGTTTTGTGGTCGTGTTTGTGGACGATATTCTGGTTTATTCGCCCATGAGGGAAATGCATGAGGAGCATATGCACGTCGTCTTGCAGCTTCTGAGAGAGCATCGCTTGTATGCGAAGTTCGAGAAGTGTGAGTTCTGGATGTCAGAGGAGAGATTCCTTAGGCACGTGGTGTCGAAGGATAGGGTATCAGTGGACTCGACGAAGACTGATGCAGTGACGGATTGGCAGCGACCGAAGAATGTTTTTGAGATACGTAATTTTCTCGGTCTGGCAGGTTATTATTGACGGTTTGTGAAGGACTTCTCTAGGCTGGCAGCACCGATGACGCGCCTTACGCGCAAGGGAATCAATTTTGGATGGAGCGAGTCCTATGAGTCAGCTTTTCAGGAGCTGAAGAGGAGATTGACCTGTGCACCGGTGTTGATTATTTCTGAGCGAGGTCTGGGCTATACAGTATACTGCGACGCATCACTTGACGGTTTGGGCTGTGTGTTGATGCAGGGAGGTAAGGTTATAACCTACGGCTCGCGACAGCTGAAGATACACGAGAGGAATTACTCGACTCATGATCTGGAGTTGGTGGCCGTAGTCTTCTCTTTGAAGACATGGCGGCATTATCTATACGGTGAACATTTCGAGGTTTTCTCTAATCACAAGAGCTTAAAATACATGTTTTCACAGAAAGACGTGAATCTTCGCCAGCGACGATGGATGGAGCTATTAGGAGACTACGACTTTGATTTGCAGTACCACCCGGGGAAGGCAAATGTCATAGCTAATGCGCTTAGCAGGAAATCTCATGGCTCGTTAGCTTCTGTGGCTCTACAAGAATGAGATATGCTCGGGATTGTTAGGGAGTTTGATATGTGTCTTAGGGAGATAGGGGCAGGTGCGACTTTATATTCTATAGCTTCACAGCCTGCATTGATTGCACGCGTATTAGAGGCTCAGGGGACTGATCCGAAGGCTCAGATGATACGGGACCACATTGGTAGCGAGAAGGACACAACAGGATGGACGGTGGGTTCAGATCAGAGTTTGAGGTTGACAGGACGTCTGTTTGTCCCAGAGTCGTGCCGTGGTGAGGTGCTACAAGAGTTTCATCACTCACGCCTTGCAGTGCATCCAGGAGGCACGAAGATGTATCACGATCTACGCCGATAGTTCTGGTGGACGGGAATGAAGAGGGATGTGATCCGATTCATTTCTCAATGCTTTACTTGTCAGCAAGTAAAGGTGGAACACCAGAGACCTACAGGATTGTTACAGTCATTGCCTGTATCCGAGTGGAAGTGGGAGAATGTCACTATGGATTTTGTATCAAGACTTCCACGCTCGTCGAAGGGGCACGATGCTATTTGGGTTATAGTGGACAGGTTGACAAAGTCTGCGCACTTCCTCCCTATTCGAGTGAGAGACCTAGTGGACCGATTGAGTAGATTGTACATTCGAGACATAGCCTGACTACACGGAGTACTGGTGACTATCGTTTCTTATCGAGACCCGCGCTTTACTTCATGCTTTTGGCAGAGTCTTCAAGTGGCTTTGGGGACAAGCTTGACTTTTAGTACATCTTTTCATCCTCAGACCGACGGTTAGTTAGAGAGGATCATTCAGATTTTGGAGGACATTTTGAGAGCTTGCGTGCTTGACTTTCGGGGTTCTTAGGAGGATCACTTATCATTAGCAGAGTTTGCATATAACAATAGCTATCAGTCCAGTATTGGGATGGCACCGTATGAGGCTTTGTATGGTAGACCGTGTAGATCGCCGGTATGTTAGACAGAGGTGGGAGAGACGGCTGTTTTGGGACCTGACTTAGTACGGGAGACGACAGAGCAGATTATCGTGATTCGTCAACATCTGGTGACTGCTCAAAGCAGCCAGAAGAGTTATGCGGATCAGAGGAGGAGACCATTAGAGTTTGCAGTGGGAGATCATATGTTTCTGAAGGTCTCGCCACGCAGAGGGTTGATGAGGTTTGGTCTTCGCGGGAAGCTGTCACCTCATTTTATTGGTCCGTTTGAGATTCTGGAGAAGATTGGGGTGGTAGCATACCGTCTGGCCTTGCCACTTCAGTTAGCATCTGTGCATGATGTCGTTCACGTTTCTATGCTTCGGAGGTATGAGCTGGATCCGTATCATGTATTGAATTGGACTGAGTTACGAGTTGATGAGAATACAACATATGAGGAGCGTCCTGTGAGGATTCTGGATACGAAGGAGCAGGTGTTGTGGGGGAGAACGATTGCATATGTCAAAGTTCAGTGGATTCATCATGGGGTTGAGGAAGCGACTTGGGAGCTTGAGTTTAGGATGCGTGTTAGATATCTAGATCTGTTTACCTCGTGACCTTGTAGAGAATTTTGGGGGCAAAATTTCTTAAGAGGGGGAGAGTTGTGAGACCCCAAACCTTCTTAATTTTGATATATATAAATGTTGACGTGTTATTCCTTCATGTTATATATCATCGATGCTTGGTTTATGTTATGGCATTATAGAACAGCATGTTTAGTTGTGTTTTAAGCTTTCTCGAACCTTGTTTAGATGGGTTGGGTTGGTTTTTGGCTTGTTCGGGTTGGCCTTAGAACATCAAGACCGAGATAAAACAGTAGGTTGAAAACCCTGAGGTTCGATCGACTGGACAGCTATGTTCGGTCGACTGAACAGCTTTTGTTGAGTTCGGTTGACTGAACCTAGGGGTTCAGTCGACTGAACTGTGGCGGTTTGTGTTTCTCGAGGCACTTCAGTCGACTGAAGTGCTCTCTTCAGTCGACTGAACAG
>JAULJZ010083087.1:0-12589 GCA_032270985.1 Heliamphora pulchella
GGTGCTCCGTATAGAACCTGTGTGTATCTAGGCGATCCCACGATATCTGGGGGTTAGATACTGGATAGGGGTCTATATTTGCTACCTCTGTCCTGTGATTGAGTCGGTACATAGGATCATATTCTTCTTTTCCACGATGGTACATTCCGTGAGGGAACGATATTTTGATTACTGTTTTATTACAGCTTTCGGTTTTATTTTCCTCGATGTGTGTTTCAAGTGAAAAATGCTGTTTTACCTTTCTCCTTGCTGGTGTAGCCCGAGTGGAGTAAACTATTTTTATCTTTCCTTGGTGTGTGATCTGAGTGGGAAAGTCATGTTTTGGTTATTGTTTTCGTTCAACTGTAAAATGTTGTTTTACACTGTGTAAATACTTGGTTGTGAAGGAAAAACTATTTTGGAGGTTTGTGGGAAACTTGGGGTTTTATGACGTAAAACCTTTTTAGTTTTGTGGTTGAGTTATCACCCACTATATGATATGCATGATTTTGAGGATAGAAATGTGGGTTTTATGAAGTAAAATCGTTTTGAGGCTCGTGTTAGCCTGTTGCAAAACTTGTGGTTTTGGTTTGGGAAAATCTTTTTGGCTCCTGTGGTTGAGCCTGTATGCTTATGATTGCATATTTCTACCTGCTTTACAGCTTTATAGTCTGTTTCTATCGAGTTTCGGCTCACGGGTGGTATTTTTTGTATAAAACCATTTTCAGGTGATGACTTGGAGGATGATCTTGAGTAGATCTTGTGGTGCCCGTGATGATGGTGATGGATGACTTTTTAGTAGTTTTCTCCTTTTTGGTATGCCTTTTCCTGAAGGCAGGTTTTGTACACCATAAGGCGATATACTGTATGCATGTTGGAACTATATGTCTTTTGTTTATGAGAGATACATTTTGGGTATTCCATTGGTTTCAACAGGTGGATTTGAAATGTATGAAAACCTATATTTTCATAAAATTGGTGTTGGTGTTGTTCGCTGGCTTTTCATATGACCCAGAGTTTGGGGCTTGACAACTTGGTATTAGAGCTCTGGGTTCGAATACCTATGAGCCATGGGAAGAGGGTGCGTTATCTTGTGAGGAAAGATATGTGTGTGCTTGGTTCCTTGTGTTTGGAGTATGTTGTGTATATGTGAGTATGGAGGTTGGACCTTAGGATTGATCAGTCTCGTGTTTGGATCGACAGACTTGGGAGCCAAGTTAAAAATGCCTTTCATGGACGCGATTTTTAGCAGGGAATTTGAGTAAGTTACCTAAAGTGACACGTCATTCTTGTTGGTTCTCCTCGGTATCGGTGTTGTGTCTGCATGATCGTTGTGGCTATGTGTTAGCATGATTATGTGGTATGTGGTAGAAATAACATGATAGATCGACCCTAGGTTGTCGTGTTTCATGTATTTCTTCATGTATGACCTATAAACCCTTAGAGACGACGAGACTATGGTTTGGGTCTTGGTTATGAGACTCGGTTGCTATCAGTTGCAGAAGCAGGGTTATGGGTTGAGCGTCGATCGCTTGGTATGTTGTGAAACTCATCAGTGAGTTTGATTCTGTATGAGGTTGGCCTCGATTGGTATCGGTTAGGTGTTAGTACGAGCAGCGTTTGTTCGGGTGCAGATGAAGCCTAGTTAGTGGCTTGGTTATAGTAGCTGGCTCCCCTTGAGAGTAGGCTAGTGGTTATCGGAGTTGTGTTATGGGTGACCTTGTGCGTCGAGGTAATGGAGTGTCGGAGTCTTAGATTAGGGATAGCGACAATCCCTTTGGAGTGTTGGTATACGTGGTTCTAGCCTTGTGATGGATTAGATACGTCGTGAGCCCTGCTTTGTCTTGAGCCGTGTACTCGGGATGGGGTATAGATGGGAACATAGTGGATGGGAGCGTGATAACCCTTGGTCAGGTGTATGTTGAGATAGCAAAACGTGTGGTTCTGGAGATATTCCTTGGTAGTCAGGATATCAATGGTGGTCAGCAGGATGTTATTAGTAGTCTGAGTAGTCTGATGACCTTCGGCATTGCGTACCTTTTGAGGTTTGAAAATTGAGTTCCGAGTGAGTGAGCTCAAGGATATGGTAATGAGTATGAGTTGCAGTTATGCTGGGAAGAGCATGGGATATGGCTGTTTGGGAATGCAGGTTCGTGGTTTGGTCGATATCCTAGTGATTAGGAGATCGGGTTGGGAAATCGTGCGAAGTTCAGGTGGTCGGCTTAGTGCTGAGATGACATAAGTTGGGTATGATATGTCTGGAGGTTGTTTGTGTTCCACCTTAAGTTCAGAGATGGGTATGTTGTTCGCCCATGGGAACGAAGTGTGGAGTGATGAGGTTCAGCAGTGTACCGTGTGGTTTGGCTGGCCTGGGGTGATAGATAAGAAATCGTACGATACGATGCCTGTGATCGTGTGAGCCTTGAGGGCAGAAGTGCAGAAGGTGTTTGTATGGTTGTCGGGGTTATTAGTAACTCTGGATGAGAGATTCCAGGATTGGGTTACCTTTGTTGATGTTGTGCCTTGGACAGTGAGCTCGAGGCTGTGACGTGATTTTGGTTTGCCTACCAGGAGTTAAATTGTGTAGCACAATCTTGTGAAGTGAGGTTTTGGGTACAATAGGATGTGTTGTACCAGGTGCGCGGATTGATGGTGTTCACGTGTATGAATGAGGTTAAAGAGACCTTCGTGTAACGGATGACCTCAGTACCGTGATTAGAGTTGACAGCAACTGTGTGACTATAGTCGATATGGCCTCGAGGTAGGACTTACAGAGTTCGTAGAGGCTGAGAGTATGCTGGCAGTACGCTGAGGTGAGTCGTGGTTTCTTGTTAGCTCTTTTCTTTTATTTGGATGGAAGGAGGGAGAGAGTTTTCTTGTAGACGATTGTCTGGTACGAGTTATTCCATCTCGGTTGGACAGAGTTGCCAGGTTCTTGGTTGGTTCAGGTTTGGTTGTGTTCTGAGACTGTG
Organism: Heliamphora pulchella; assembly: GCA_032270985.1. Classification (NCBI taxonomy): domain Eukaryota; kingdom Viridiplantae; phylum Streptophyta; class Magnoliopsida; order Ericales; family Sarraceniaceae; genus Heliamphora; species Heliamphora pulchella. Next base: position 2,952 of record JAULJZ010083087.1, read on the forward strand.
AAATCTTAGTGGAATGGTACTCGCGTTGTGACTCGTGTAGTGACCCGTGTTGTGACCATGTTCTGACTTGGGAACTTGTGTCGCTGTGATTGGATGATGGTTGGACTAGTCCTTCGTGGTTTCAGCGGATGGTTCAACCAATTAGATTGTGATCCCTGTGAGGTCCGGTTGATGGACAGAGAATGCTTAAGAGTTAGTGTCAAGACGAAAAGTTCTTTTGCAGTGATCAGTTGATGATCCTCGACCGTTGTGTGTGTATGATTGTGCTTCTAGCTCTTGGCAAAGCGGGAAATTTTGTTGGAGAAGTGCGGCTGTGATATGTGTATGGTGGGTTTCTGGTAGACTTTTGTGAGTCTGGCTTTTGTTCTGTTTGAGTACTTGGAACTATTTAGAGTTCTTGGAGTCGAGGAGTAGTTGCTGACTATGGTAAGTGTTGTGCTTTGGTATAACGGTTGTTTGTGTGGACGGTGGTACCGAGAGTATGACGGTGGAGAAGCCTTGGTTGGCGTGGCCTGTTCGGACCGATGCGATTGTTTGGTTAGGAACAGAAGGGCTGTGCGAGTTCTGGATGTGAGGACATGGCTGTGTGTAAGATGTAAGTCTTGGTTGGTTACTTGACGGACGAGTCTGGGGACTCAAGGGGTTGATGTATGTGTTCTGCGTTGGAGCTGATGCTATATCAGTCGACCTATTCACCTTGACAGATTATGAGAATCACGTTTGATGTGTCAGACGATGGAGATCGTGTTTGATCTGAGGTTGGTGCGTAGCCTTAGTTTTAGCGATTTGATGACGAGACGTTGAGATGTGCAGTATTGTGTAGTAACGCGTTGTTGCCCGAGAGTTATGATTTGGTTGATATAGGTTGTTGGATACCTATGAGATTTTCTGTTGACGTGACGTGTTTGGTCAGGTGACTCGCTGGAGTCAGGGGCTTTGTGGCTGTGATGCCAGATTGATTTTCGATTGTGCGGGACCTTGTCTAGGATAATGGTGTACCACCTGATGTTTCTCCTGGGTGAGAATAGTAGTTTGTGATGAAAGATCAGATTGGGAATGACGGTTTGAGGGTTTGCTCAAATGTGTTCTTGATGTCCAGGTGAGTAGCTGAGCTTCTCTCTAGAGCCGCGTGTTTGTGTTGTTGCTCGTAGATCGGTATCATGACAGCTTCAGTGATGAGATGTTGGTATCGATAGGGTGACAACTTGGTATCAAAGTCAGTGATCATTTGATGATAGTCAGAACTCGAGTAGAGTCGTGAGTGGAGCATGCGGTATCATGCGACCGATGTCAGGGCTTGACGTCATGTGTTTGGACATATGGAGACGGTCCTTGGTGTGCATGGTGATACACGGCTGAGCCAGTTTGTGGCAGTGGGAATGAAGTGGTAATCTCTATGTTCTGAAATAGAGAGTGTTTAGGACTGGGTTCCATGACGGATTGGTCTTCTGCGATGTGCTTATTGCCGGAGTGGTTTGAGTTCGGCGAGAGTCAGGTTTTGAGGATTGGCGGTGTGAGCTGGATTTTGATCCGGTGTTCCAGTGATGTCAGTGGGACTTACATGTGTGGGCAGTTTGTGAGAAGACTGAATCTTCTAGCCGTGTTTTCCTTGTGTGACAACAGGTTTGGGTTTTCAGTTGTTGGGGCTTTTCTGCTGTTGTACAGTATTGATGAGTTTGTATCTGCGGATGATGATTGATGGGCTGATGTTTGGCTTGTGTTCAGTGTTGAATTTTAGGGAAAAAATTCCTTTAAGAGGGGGAGAGTTGTGAGACCCTGGCCTTTTTCTTTTGGGCAATGATTAAGTGATGATGGGGTAAGAGTTAAACATGACCTCGATGATGTTGTGGGTGAGTGTTTTGAGCATGGATACATGAGAAAGATATGTTCGGGGAAGAATATGAGGTTCTAAGTGATGCCCAGACAAAAATATGTGAAAAGCGTGTGAAGAAAAATGACATACATTTACCTTTTTATCCATAACTCTTTGTAAAAAATGAATTTTGATATGAGGTTTGCACCATTACAAAGTAGACTTCCGGGGCTTCAGTTTGAGCATAGGAATGACTCTATTTGGTGTTCGGACGAGGGAGATATCGTCATTTGATGTTGGGACAGCAGTGTAGTGAAATGGCTAACCATCGATCGGTTAGGAGACCGATCGATCGGTCTGTTCGGACAGAATGTTTTAAAAGGCAGTGGAATGGTTGGAATTAGTGCAAAGCTTATGTTGTAAGCTTCCTCTTTTCTCTCCTAAAACCCTAAAACCCTAGCTCTGCCTTCTCTCTAAGCTTTGGGTGTGTTTGGGCTCGGATCTTGGTGATTAGAGGGCGGATTCTTGAAGTACTCGCCATGGGCTTCACTTTCATCTGAATGGAATTGTGTTTTGGTGGCTTTGGCTTCTCACCGGTTGGCAAAGCTTCGGGTTTGTGACCCTTTGAGGTAGGATCCTAGACTGTATGGATGTTTAAGGGTGATATAAGCATCTATAGGTGTTTTCACCGAGTGATATTGCCTGAAATTGCTTTAAAGGCCATTTTTCATGTTTAAACCACGTTGTTTTGATTAAAAGCATGTTGTTCGCCTTTAGTTGGTTTATTTCATGTTATTAACTTGTGGATGTTCATAGTTTTCACAACGGGTGTTTATGATCAAGAAAATTGGGTTTTTGGTTTAAAACCATTTTTCGTTGTTTTGGTTGAAAGTAATCGGATTGAGACTTCTTTTCGAGGCTTTGAGGTTGTTTTGGATTTTTATATACCCGTGGGTATTAAAACAGGTGTTTGGGGGTTTTAATTTCTTGTTTATACATGCTTTTGTGTTGAAAACCTGTCCTATTTTCTAGGAAATCAAAACTGGGTAGGGATCGATCGATCGGTCCTTCTAACCAATCGATCAGTCTGAGCAGTTTTGAGACTTTTGATGTTTTTGGTTCTGGCTTTCATCGTGGGATGTTTATCCGATGGAGTTATGAGGTTTTTGAGGTTTTACGGTTTTCAAAGGGTGTTCTTGGAAACGGTGGAAAATGATGGTGTGTTTGACTAAAATCTCAACGTTTTATGTTTTAGAGGTTTAGAGCTCGCCTTCGGTATTGAGTCTCAGGTTTTGAAATGTTTTGTTAAAAACGGAGAAAAACATTTTGAAAATGTTTTGTTTTGATCTCCTGGTGATGGATGGATCTATGTATATATATATTGTACCGGTTTGAGAAATATTTTTAGAAGATTATCTAGATGTACAGGGATGACGTGTATTTGGCACGAATTGCCCTCGGTGTAAGTCCGAAAACGTGCGCAGAGTAGGTACTCAGGTCCTTCGGGTTAGTCCCCATAAATTGAGACAGATGGGTGCTCATCTCCCTTGGGGTCATAACCCGTAAATTGAGTGATTACGTTCGTAGTGTTCCGTATAGAACCTGTGTGTATCTAGGCGATCCCACGATATCTGGGGCTTAGATACTGGGCAGGGGTCTATAGTTGCTACCTCTGTCCTGTGATTGAGTCGGTACATAAGATCATATTCTTCTTTTCCACGATGGTACATTCCGTGAGGGAACGATGTTTTGATTACTGTTTTATTACAGCTTTCGATTTTATTTTCCTCGATGTGTGTTCTGAGTGGAAAATGTTGTTTTACCTTTCTCCTCGCTAGTGTAGCTCGAGTGGAGCAAACTGTTTTTTTCTTTCCTTGGTGTGTGATCCGAGTGGGAAAGTCATGTTCTGGTTATTGTTTTCCTTCAACTGTAAAATGTTGTTTTGCATTGTGTAAATGCTTAGTTGTGAAGAAAAAACTGTTTTGGAGGTTTGTGGGAAACTTGGGATTTTATGACGTAAAACCTTTTAGTTTTGTGGTTGAGTTAGCACCCACTATATGATATGCATGGTTTTGAGGATAGAAATGTGGATTTTATGAAGTAAAATCGTTTTGAGGCTCGTGTTAACCAGATGCAAAACTTTTTGTTTTGGGTTGGGAAAACCTTTTTGGCTCCTGTGGTTGAGCCTGTATGCTTATGAAAACCCATATTTTCATAAAACTGGTGTTGGTGGTTGTTCGGTGGCTTTTCGTGTGACATCAGGCCATTTAGAGTTAGCAGTCGCCATGTTATGAGTTGGCGGTCGCCATGTTTAAAAAGGTTCCACAAGGTTCTATTGGTGGTCGCCACAATAAAAGTTGACGGTCGCTTGGTTGAAGGTGGCGGTCGCCACTTTTGGCTAGGGTTTTCAAGCGGTTCTATTAGCAGTTGCTGCAATGAATATGGCGATCGCCACCTCAGAATAAATTGCATAGCAAGTTGTTGGTGGTTCGACATAATTTCATTTGTTTGAAGGTTTTGATGATTAGGTTCAAATACCAATCTTGGATCATTTTTCGAGGATCGAACTGAGGCACCATTCCAATTCTTTTCATCATTGAATTTACCTAAGATTGGGCGGGGTCAAATTGGGGTGTCTACAAGGTGCGTGTTGCATATGCATGTGATACAAGTGTCCAACCCGACTTGTATCCAAAAATAAAAATAGGGGTTCCACTTTAGGACTTATTTATATTGCTTGTAGGGACTTATTGTCATTGCCGCCTTAGGAACTTATTGACATTATCATGATGGGACTTGATGTTATCGCCGCCTCAAGGACTTGATGTTATTGTCCCCTTAAGGACTTATTGTCATTGCCGTGATAGGACCTTATAGGTTTACCCACATTAAGACCAGGATGCTCGCTTAGAATCAACCCAAAGTCTAAATAACTAAAACTAAAGTGCTAGTGACGAACCTGTGGTGCCCAATTGTGTGACCTTGCCCTATTTTATTTTGGAATGATTAAGTGTTCGAGTTATCTCATGACCTCAGTAATATCTTAGGTACACCCTTGGCGCGTGTTCGGGTCCCCTTAAGGCTTGTTTGGCTAGTGTTTGGGTTGAAAAACCTATTTCTCGCAAAGGATCGTTTCTTTTCAGTAGTCCAGTCAACTGGATTTGTGAGACCCTGACCCGTTTTCTTTTTCGGCATTTTTGGACGCGCGTTACGTGTTTTTGTTTGAGCATATTTTTATTGCTTTTGATGCATGATTGGGTTTAGATATGCATGTGGGGTAGGTTTCCGGGACTGTGGGCTGTTGTGGTGCAAATTTTGAAAAATTTCAAAAAAAGATATTTTTGAGGCCTATAAATATCTGGAGATAGATATTTTCATAAAGATATTTTTCAAAACTTATCCAACAAGCTTCATATTTTCTCTTTGCCTTCTCTCTAAGTTCTCGAGGGCTCGGGGCTCTGTTTTCGACAATCAAACTGTCGATTCTTGTTATTGGCACGGTGGACTACGCAACCACCTGGTTAGAATTTCATTCTAGCGAAACTTAATTTTGCACGTGATTCAAGGTGTCGAGTTTTGAACTCACCGAGGTAGGATTCTAGACCTGTATGTTTTATAAGAATGCTACATGTAATCGTGTGTGTTTTTACCGGTCAGATTGTTGTAGATCCGACTTTCTGTAAAGTTGGGTTTTTGGGTTAAAAACTGAGTTTTTGTCAATTTTTGTGGATGAAATCGGGTATCGAGAGTTTCTTTTGTGGTTTTGAGATTATGCTTGGGCGTGCATATGCCCGAGGGTGTTGGATAGGAGTTCAGAGGCTTCGATCTGACGTTTGGAGGGCTGACCTGTAGGTTAAAAAATGGTTTCTAGGCTTGTTCAGTCGACTAAACTCATAGGTTCAGTCGACTTGGGGTTTAATCGACTGGATCGTGAGAGTCAGTTGACTGGACCGTGGGGGTCAGTTGACTGAACCGTGCATTGAGGCATTTTTAGTGGTTTCCAGTGTGTTTTTCAATCGACTGGGGGTTGGGTCTAGTCGGCTGAAATTCTGGGTTGTGCGTTGGTGGTTCGGTGGTTAGGTTTTGATTTTCAATTGGTGTCATAGTGTATTCAATTGATTAATTTATGGGATTAGTTGATTTAAATACCTGTGGATCCCTTTTGCGGTTCGGTTGGTCGTGTGGTGGTTTTGGGGGTTCATGTCTTGATCTTGGGTGTTCGTTTTGATGCCGTCCTTAGGTTGACATGCGTGGTTAGATTTTGGCTGTTGTTGCATGGTTGTGTGCGTGATGGTTATGCACGAAAAGTGTGAGTTCGTAGTTTGGTTTTAAGGTGAGGTTTTGGTGAGAACCAGGTTTGTGGGTTTGGTGTTGGCCTTTGGTTAGGTCAAGTTCTATAGGTTTGTTGTTCGTGTTGATGCGAGTGGGCGTCGTGGGTTCAGGTGTGTGGAGATCGGGTTACGTGGCGGGTGGCGTCGTGGTGTGCAGTTATATGTGACTATGTGCTTTTATAACTTACTTTGTACATTTTTAACTCTATTTTATTTATGTATGAAATATGTAAGTGGATTACATGGTATTGATATCGTTATGTGTAACGTGATTTATGCTTTAAAACACAAAGTTTTATAGGCATGTGACGTGATTGGTGAAATTGTATTGGTACGTGGTTTTATGCATTAATTCCTAGTTTTGGTTTCCATATGTGTATGGAATAGGATAGATGTTAATCCTGGTTAACGATGCATGGGTGCGTGCGTGAGTGCGTGCGCTCCATCGGCTGAAATGATGTCCTGACGAGGCATGTGTGTGTGTGCAATCTGTCGCCTAAAACGAGGTCCTGACGATGCACTTGTGTGCGTGTGCGCTCTGTCGGTTGAAATTAGGTCCTAATGAGGCACTAATGTGGGCGTGTGGTATCTGATGGATTAAAATGAGATCCTGAAGAGGCATGTGTTACATGGATTGCATGAACTGCATTTTGGGACGGATAATACCAATTTTGAATTGTGTTTTAGACTCGCGGGTGTCGCGATGTGAAAACCATTTTCAAACTATATTTCGAGACTCTTGTGAGTCCAACATGGTTATTATCCTCGCTTTTCCTTGCTTGTGAAATAGTTTTTAAGGCGTGAAAGAGAATCTAAACCAACACTTCGATTTCCTAGCATGTTTTGTTTATATTGCATGCTTGTCTAGTTTTTGCTGAGCCTTGGCTCACATTGTGAGATAAAATATTTTCAGGTATTGATCACGCGCGCTGATTCGGGCTTACTGGTTGAGAGAGGAAGAGTTATAGTCTTCCTTTTATCTTTGGTTGCATGTATATTTTATCTTGAGAGTGTATTCTCAGGTTGGTTGTTTGTGGGTGTTTCACGTGACCTGGAGTTTGGGGCGTGACAAGATTGGAGGACCCAGTCGACTGGGTAGACAGTGAGTTCCTTCAGTTGACTGAACTGGGAGGTCAGTCGACTGGCTTTGTTGGCAAGGCTTATTTTTGGTTTCCAATAGCCTCATCCAATCGACTGGATTAGGGGTCCAGTCGACTAAACCGTGGATTTTTGCCTTGGTCTATAAATATCAGGCGTGTTGGATATTTTGGAATATTTGATTTCCAGATCTGGTTTCTCTCTTCCGAAACCTCTGCCTTCTCTCTAGATTCTGATGGGTCTGAGGCTCAGTTTTCAGCAAACTGACAGCGGATCCTTGATGTTGGTGCCAATGCTTCGCATATATCTGAACAAAATTTTGTTTTGTCGAGGTTTGATTTTCAAGACGTCTAGCTTTTGGCTCACCGAGGTAGGATTCTAGACCCTACTGTTGTTAAAGAGTATTATATGCAATTATATGTGTTTTCACCAGGTAGAAAATATATTAAATGTGATTTTCAAGTTTAGACCTTGGTTTTTAGGTAAAAAGTGGGTTTTACGCCTTTCTTAGTTTTTGTATATGATTCGGATGTGTTGAAATCTATAGTTTTCAAAAGGAGATTTGAAAATGAGGTGTTTTGTGGGATTTGTAGAAAAACGTGTTTTTGGCGATTTGGAGTTACCTGTTGGGGTTGAGTCTCAACTTTTAAAACGTGTGTTGGAAGTATGTTTTTACATGCCAGTAGATCTCCATGTTGATGGAGTGGATCTCTTTTTATACATGTTGATGTATAACTGTTTTACGGGTTTTCAAAGTTAACCTATGGTCGATTTAAAAATAATTTCTATAGATGTACCGTGAGAGTGGGTGTGTTGAGTTGGGCTTCTATTTCTCCTTGGTGGAAATCCAAAAACGTTGCAGTATAGGTGCTTTGTACATTCGGGTTAATCCCCGTAAATTAAGCAGTGGGTGCTCGGTACTCTCAGGTTTCGTGCCCGTAAATTGAGCAGTTACGTTGTTGTGACTCCATATTGAACTTGTCGTTTCCTAGCAAGCCTTAGGTGGTTCAGGACTAGGGTAATGGGCAAGAGTCTATAGTTGTTACCTTTGTCTATGTGGCAGAGTTCGTGCATAGGAATTCATTTTACCTTTTTCTCCTCAGCTGTGTGACCCGAGTAAAGAATACTATTTTATCATTGTGTTATCATTTTATTTTCCTCGGTTGTTTGTCGGAGTGGAAAAATAACATTTTGTTCGCAGTTGTGTGATCCGAGTGAAAAATTCATGTTTTTGATTACTGTTTTCCTCTAACTATGGCATGTTATCTGCATGGTAGATATGCATCGTTTTAAGGGTGGAAACGTGGAGTTTTATGAAGTAAAATCGTTTTGAGGCACGTGTTAGCCTAATGAAAAACTTGTGGTTTTCACTGTGAAAAAACTTTTTTGGCTTATGTGGTTGAGTTTGTATGCTTATGATTGCATAATCTGCTTTACAGCTTTATGTGGTGTTGGGATTTAGGAGTTATTTTGGAAAACGTTTCAAAAGTAAGGGATTCAAAAGATGTTTAAGAAAAATATATATATATATATATATATTTTAACACCTTGAAAACTAAATTTTGAAAACCCCTTTTATTGAAAGTGGAGTCGCCAATTAGTTTTTGAGAAAAACTAAGAAAAACGAAAATGGCTTACTGATCTTGAAAACGTTAACCATAGAAAAAGGGTTCGGAGGCTAAGGTACGAATCGAAAAAGGTGCTAGGTACCCCGTTCGCCCAACCATAAGGTTGGCCTCTACTAATCATCATCGGTTCTTTAGTAGAATTCTCAAATGCATGCAAATAAAGAAAGTGGAGGTAAAGGAAGAACATCTAAAATCAAGTATGAAAAATACATAACATATGTACATAACACTCCAAAACAAGTAAGTGTCAAAAAAAAATTCTAAGTCCTACGGCATGCAATTTTTATCTAAAGAAAATATGAAACACATACCCACACATACCCACTTATAATATTGTTTAAACAACCTAAACTAGCGTGATTTGGTTAAAAGAATAATATGCTAAAGTTGCTGAAACTACCTAAACATGGATTGCAAAAGATAATAAACTACACAATTTGAAACACTAAACTAACATGTAAAATATCTACATTATTTAATTATCTAAAAGATTTAAAAAGTGTGTAAAAATCCTATATTACAAATTAAAACAATAAAACCTAATAACAAATATTTTCTATTAACTAGCAAACATTCGAAATTTTGATTTAAGGAAGAAAGAAAATAAAATAAAACAAAAAGTTTACAAGAGATTAATTTAACCAAAAATAAAATGTTAGAGAATACTTATTTAAACCAATACAAGAAAAATCTACTCATTTACACTTCATGCATTTTTAGAGAGACAAAAGAAGGTAAAAAGAAATCAAAAGAAAACTACACGTTAAA
>JAULJZ010083098.1:0-12589 GCA_032270985.1 Heliamphora pulchella
AGTAAACTTATTAGTTTATAGTTTATAATATAATACATTAGTTTATAATAAACTTATTAGTTTATAGTAAATTTACTTGTGACACCCTGACCCGTTTTTTTTTTCGGCATTTTTCGACGCGCGCGCGTTTAGTATTTTCGTTACGGCATGTTCATACATATTTTTATGCATGATAGGGTTTAGATATGCATATGGGGTTGGTTCTCAAGGCCGTTGGGTGTTGTGGTGCAGATTAAAAAAAAGATATTTTTGTGGCCTACAAATATTTGGCGTTACATATTTTCAAAAGATATATTCAAAACTTCTCAGCTAAGTTTTTTCGTTTTCTCTCTGCCTTCTCTCTAACTTCTTGGGGGCCCTTAGCTCGATTTTTGATGATCCAACAATTGATCGTTGCTATTGGCATCGGGGGCTACGCGTTCATCCGGACGAAATTTCATTCCGGCAAAATTTGATTTTGCACATGGTTTAAGGCGTCGAGTTTTTAACTCAATGAGATACGATCCTAGACTCTCATGTCTTATAAGGGTGCTACGTGTAATCATATGTGCTTTTACCATTTTAAAATGCATGAAAATTGGGTTATGTTTCTAACGTTGGTTTTAGGGTTCAAAATCGTTTTTTGTTGATTTCGGTTGGATGGAATTGGGTTTCGAGTGTTTCTTTCGAGATTTTGGTGTTAGTCTTGGGCTTATGTGTGTCCGAGGGAGTTGGATGGGAGTCTTGAAACTTTATTTTGGGTTCGAGTGGACTGAACCAGTAGCTCGGGGTCTGTTTTTGCCTGGGGTCAGTTGACTGGATCGAGGTTTTGTGGGTTTAGTCGACTGGAATGAGAGGGTCAGTCGACTGACCCGTGTCATTGGGAGAATTTTGTGAAATTCCATAAGCTTATTTGGGTCGACTCGATGGGGTCCAATGAGGTTCTGTGTTGGGCATTTGGTGTTTTGATGGTTGTGTGGTGGCCTCTTGGTCGATTGGGTTATGGAGATCAATCGATAGCTCTCCTCTAGTGATTTTTCAGTTGATTGGATTATGGGGTTCTATCAATTGGATCCATTAAGAGGGGTGTGGGTCGTTTTTGGTTGAGGTTGGTCGTGTTATGGTCGTGGGGGTCGTGTAGTGGCCTCGGGAGTTGCTTGGGTTTGGTTGTCACCCTCGAGGTTGACGTGCATGATTAGATGCACGGTGTTGGTGCATGGTTATGTGCGTGGTTGTTTAGGCATCATTGGGTGCAGGATGTGTGGGTCCGTTGTTCGGCTGTAAGGTTTTGGTGAGAACCATTTTGTGGGAGGTTTGGTGTTGGCCTCTAGGTTAGGTTTTGGCTTTCTACATCCTTGGTTGTCCTAGTGGGTGAACAGGTCATTCGGGTGAGCGGATGACGGGTGTGTGGCATGTGTTATCGTGACGGGTTATGTGGCATCGTTATGTGGAACATCGTGGTTATACGTGCTTTTGTGCTTATAGAGCTATGGTTAGTTTTATTCTCGCATATTTTGGACGGATATGTGGCCTTATGTGGTTTAGATGCACTTAGCAGGGGATGTTGACAGTTGGAAGAGCACCACTGGGTTTGTCTACACTTTGGGGGTCACAGCAGCGAGCTGGGCTTCAAAGTTGCAGAAGATTATGGCACTCTCTACTACAGAGGCAGAGTATGTTGCAGTGACAGAGGCTGGAATGGAGATGGTTTGGTTACAGGGTCTCTTGGATGAGTTGGGTAAGAAGATTGACAGGGGGACGCTCTACAGTGATAGCCAGAGTGCTATCTTTCTTGTCAAAAACCCAGCATTCCACTCCAAGACGAAGCACATACAGCTGCGGTATCATTTCATTCGCTCGTTACTAGACAACAGTCAGTTGAATCTTGAGAAGATTAGCATGGCGAAGAATCTAGCAGATATGTTGACAAAAGGTGTTAACATTGACAAACTGAAGTTGTGCTCGGCTTCAGTTGGTCTTCAGGGATAGAAGACAAGAGGTTGGGTCACACAGGTTTGAGTATTTATTTCGGTGGTTTCAAGGTGTTGATGTGGTTGTTGGGATTTCACAAGGCTTGGAGTGGTTTTACTTTAAGTGGGAGAATTGTTGAGATTGGTGAAAAAAAACCAGTTTAGTGGTGGGACCGACCGATCGGTGGTGAGATCGGTCGATCGGTCATGATTGCAGGCAAGAAACCAAGGCTGCCTTGAGACCGATCGATCCGTCTTTTAGACCGATCGATCGGTCTATGCGGGAATGTATTTATAAGCTGCTAGGGTTGCAGCAGCCGTGTGAGGTTTTCTTTTTTTTTTTTCGCCTTTGTTCTTCTGTGATACGTTTGTATTTTCTCTCCCAGACCTTCCTCCCTTTATAACCTCCAATCAATAGTGAAAGTGTGTGATCCCATGGACGTAGACATAACTTGCCAAACCGCGTAAACCCTGTGTCTGTGTGTGGATTGTCTCTTTCTTCCTTCTGTGTTTTTTATTCCGTGCTTGTGTGATCGTGGTTAATCTTGGACGGAATTAGTGATCGCGTTCTAATCCCCAATAAGAAATAGCTCCACCCATTTGTTCTGTAAAGGAAAATTAGTCATTACATGTAATATATGTATAGATATAGACTGTTTTGGCCGTTTTTGTATGGGATTTTTGGAACCCTATACATTTTTCATTTTAAATATATTTTTTATTGAACGGCTAAACTCACACACCCATTGCATCTGCACCTTATTCCTAGCAAAAACTGAACTCCTAACCTCTCATTTAGAGGCAAACACTTATACCATTGGGTCAAAGGCCACTTGGTTTTTTCATTTTAAATATTAATCCTTACTTATCATATTATTTGAATTTTGAGCATTCAATTTTCATGTTTACTAATATATTGTTAAATATGCATCCAACATTACCTTATCACCATTATTAGTTAGTACTTTTTTGGATATCGCAATTTAAAATCATCATGCAAATCCGACTTACGGAGTCCATAAACATGTCAACCAATGCCAAGCCATTCATAATGAAACCCCAGAATCTCTAGATGCTTCAATCCGAATGTTGGGATTTTTGGAGTGGTTTCTGGCTCTGGGAAAAAGCCTTCCGTAATTGTCAACATTTAGGACGTCTTTCCCGTCGTTGGCCGATTTCATCTACAGAGGTTCGTTGTTCTGTAGGAGCCTTATGAACTCATCCATTGCGCTGCCGGCGACATCCACCCTGAGGTATTTGTCCATGTCCGTGAGGCTTATCGCGTGGAATGGCAGGTTCGGAGCAGCCGATAAGCAACTGGGCAGAAAAGATCAAGATCAAGCGAGGGACCACCCATGCCGTGGCCACTGAAAATTGCCATCGACAGATCCAACGATGATATTTGGATTGGCTGTATCGGAGGGAGCTGGGAGATTAGCCTCCCTATGTACTTCGCGGCAATGCTAGAAACTCTAACGAGCTGCTAAAAAAGAACCCCCCCCCCCCCCCAAAAAAAGACAACCATCTGAAGTCTGAACCAAAGATTTGAATCTCGGCCGGTTCGTAGCGAACCGAGCGATACGTAGCAGAAATTTGGAGGAGCGAGTCGGATACGCACCGATATATCGATGAGAAAGATTTTTGCGCAAGAGTCGGCCGGTTCACAATAGTAATTGGTTCGTTACAGATATTTTGCATATTCATATGCGAATCGGTCCGATTCGTCTAAAAAGGGATCGGTTCAATATATATACCTCATGCTTTTTGCATCTTCCTTCAGATTTGATTTAGATTTTGTGAAACCTTTGCTCCAAACCTAGATCTAGTTGGTTGAACATCTAACCTTCGTTTGTGTTGCGTTTCGGATCTGATGAAGCTTCATACAAATCTAGTTTGTTCAATTTCATCCCATGTCTTATGACGGTGATGAGCTTCATCTAGATCTGGTCGTAGTTGTGTTTGCGCCGCAGATCTGGTCGTTGTGGTGCAAGATGGACTTCAGCGCTGCTTCACATTGACACAGCAGAAACTAACTCTCTGTTTCTTACTGAGGCTATGTTTTTTGTTGACAAGGGCTCTGATTGTTTTTGTTGACAGCTTGGAATAGGCAGCTTGGAAGGAAAAAGCACGTTCAATTGGAATTGGAATTAATTAATAATTGTGTTTAATTATGTTTTTGTTTCATTATGTTTTTAATTTTTTAAACAAAGACTAATGTTGCATTTTTTGAATGTTGTGTTTAATTGTGTCTTATTTTTTTATTTTATATTGAATTAAATTTATTAATTTGGTTCACAAATCATATTTATTAATTAATAAAAAAAATATTAATTAATTTAGTATTGATTAAGTCACTTTTTTATATTTTTTATATTTTTTTTATCTATTGGAATATGTAATTTTTTTTTTCATATTTGTATTGAGTAATAATATGTTTATACATATCTAAATTCAAGGTATTGATTCAAATGTGATAATATTTAAATTAAAAAATATTTTTTAAAAAATTAATAGAGTTTTAGAATTGATGCTAATGATTTTAGAAAATTCACGTCCGCGATACTCGATTCCCGATACGTATCATTCGATACTTTCGATACCGTTACACCACGACCGTTACGGTTACGTATTGCAAAACTGCTCTTTAAAACACTGGTCTGAACCCAAAAACCTAGAAACCAAAAGGGAATAGAGAGTATTCTGAAATGAAAGCCTCCAGCTTCACTGTGAAAGAAAAATTAACCTCTTCCTTCAACTGCGCATTCTCCATTCGCGATTTTTGCTCGTCAAGAAGAAAGAAACGTAGAAAGTGAAAAAGGAAAAAAAAAAAAAAAAGTCAAACGCAATCAGCGAGCAAAAACATCAATTGGGTCCTCTTGTTCTGGAACCAAAACTTAATCTGTCGAGGAGCCAATCCCAAATCTCTGCTCAACTGCAATCTTTGCTTCTCGTCTGGATGGGGAAAGTCTTTGAACATTCTTCATTTGCAGAAACATTAACGAAAACTGCAACAAAAAAAAAGAACTATTAGCAGAACTATCATAGTAACGAAGACAGAGAAGAAAGATTCATCGTTTCTCATTGTGCATTATCCACAGGAATAAATGACCAAATGAAGCCCCCAGAAAGTGTGTGCGCGTATGTGTGTCTGTAGAAAGTTGCGTGTGAGGCTGTGAAATGAGTTCCGTGTGGAGGAAGCGAACTTACGTTTAAGCTTCTGAATCTGGTAAGCAGTGTGGCGGTGGTAACGTTTCTTCCTCCTGTGCGGATCAGAGGCATCGTGGTCGTCGCCTGTTGACCCACCACCACCACCGCCTCCTCCAATGCCATACTCCATCGCTAATTAGCGTCAGCAGCTCCTCGGGCAACACCTCTGCTGGCTATTGTGATGAACAAGTTTTGGTTTTGGAGGTTGATGCAAAAACTATTTTGTAAATCAGCTATTCCCATGGTACTGAAGATATTATCACTATCGTTATATTATTACTGCGAGAGAAACCCAACAAAGGACAACAAAATGACGGCAAAAACAATAATAATTTGAAAGACGAGGAGCATGATCAATTCTGGCTTGAGCTTTAGAAGATACTGATACAGATAAAGATAAAGATATAGATTCGGATATGGGGTCTGGTGGAATGATTTTTGGCATGGGACGGTCTTGGAGCATTGGTCAAAGAATTACCCATTTTATTTTGGGGAGGGCGTCGTAACGACTGGAAAGTAGGAGATGTAGGCATGAATCCAAAGAGAGAGAGAGGAAGGGAGATTTGTAAGGCAATGAATGAAATTTCGAAAATGGTAGAGGGTGTAATTAAAAGGATTCGCTTTGTTTTTGAAAATATCGGTAGAAAATTGAATCCCAAGAGCCTACTTATATTAATGTTTATGTATGCTTATTGTAACCGACTGATTTAAAACCATTTTTGTATGATTACACGGAGACAGGGGGAGAAAAAGTTGAATACTTGAGTATTTATGATGGTTGATAATTTATGAATGAAAAATATTTTTGTATACACAACTAATCACAACAATTATAAAAAAAAAGTAATTAATTTTATTTATTCATTTATATTAAAATTAATGAATGTTCTAATTTTTAATGCAAATTAATGATTACAAATTCAATTTTTGTAATTAATATGTGATTAATTATCTATCCACGTAGTAGCCCTAATTGGATAAAAGTTATTTATTGGCTTATTGATTTATTTTTTAAGATAGATTTTTTGTTTTTTGTGAACTTCTTTCATCATTTAGTCAAATTATTATACTTTTTAGACTCCACTTATTGAGACAAGTTGAAAAGGTAAAAATTTTTGATCAAAATACAAAAAAAATAATAATAAGCAAAAATAAGTCAATAAGCCAAATAGAATTAATTTTGTTTAATTTCGTCTTTAGTTAACTTTTTTTTATTATTTGACGAAAATATTTTTACTTTTTGAGTTCATCTCATCGAGACGATTTGAAAAAATAAAAATTTTTAGTAAAAAATTAAAAAAAGTACAGAAAAAATAAAAATAAATAAAATGTTGCTTATTTACCCCTGCAGGGCCTATATATAAATTACAGGAGTGTGATTTTGGCCCGATCCGACCCGACTCAGATCGGCGGGCTCGCGCGAAATCTTCGGGCCAGGCCGAGCTGGTCTTTTTTGTCAAGGAGTCAGCCCAGGCCTTAGGAATATTGGGCTCGGGCTCAGGTCCAGGCTTTCAGCGGGCCTTAAATTTTTTTGGTTTTTTTTTTTTGTTTTTTTGTTTAATTTTTTATATACGGTTTTTTTTAGTTTACTACTTTATTAGTAGTAGTTAATATATCAACTTAAAAACTATAAACTTAAAGTTTATTATATTATATAAGTTTATAACTAGTAATTTACTAGTTTATTATATTATAAACTATTATATTAAACTTATAATAATATGTTTTTAAGTTAAACTACAAATTATTTATTAGTTTATTATATTTTATAAGTTTATTAGTCATTAAACTATAAACTATAAACTTACTAGTTCATAGTAAACTTATTAGTTTATAGTTTATAATATAATACATTAGTTTATAATAAACTTATTAGTTTATAGTAAATTTACTTGTGACACCCTGACCTGTTTTCTTTTTTTGCGTTTTTCAACGCGCGCGCATTTAGTATTTTCGTTACGGCATGTTCATACGTATTTTTATACATTATCGGGTTTAGATATGCATATGGGGTCAGTTCCCGGGGCCGTTGGGTGTTGTGGTGCGGGTTAAAAAAAATATATTTTTGTGGCCTAGAAATATCTAGCGTTAGATATTTTCAAAAGATATTTTCAAAACTTCTCAGCTAAGTTTCTTCGTGTTCACTCTTCCTTTTCTCTAACTTCTTGGGGGCCGGGGCTCAATTTTTGACGATTCAACAGCTGATCCTTATTATTGGCATTGGGGGCTACTCGTTCATCCGGATGGAATTTCATTTCAGCGAAGTTTAGTTTTGGACGTGGTTAGAAGCGTCGACTTTTTAACTAAACGAGGTAGGATCCTAGACTATCATGTATTATAAGGGTGCTACGTGTAATCGTGTGTGCTTTTACAGTTTTAAAATGCATGAAAATTGGGTTATGTTTCTAAACGTTGGTTTTGGGGTTCGGAACCGTTTTTCGTCAATTTTGGTTGGATGGAATCGGGTTTCGAGTATTTCTTTCGAGATTTTGGTGTTAGTCTTGGGCTTGTGTGTGTCCGAGGGTGTTGGATGGGAGTCTTGAAACTTCGTTTCGAGTTCGAGTGGACAGAACCAGTAGCTCGGAGTTAGTTTTTGCCTGGGGTCAGTCGACTGAACTGTGGGGTTCAGTCGACTGGATCGAGGTTTTGTAGGTTTAGTCGACTGGAATGAGCGGGTCAATCGACTGACCCGTGTCTTTGGGAGAATTTTTTGAAATTCCAGTAGCTTATTTTGGTTGACTGGATGGGGTCCAGTCAATTGGGGTTCTGTGTTGGGCGTTTGGTGTTTTGATGGGTGTGTGGTGGACTCTTGGTCAATTGGGTTATGGGGATCAACCGACTACTCTCCTTTAGTGGTTTTTCAGTTGATTGGATTTTGGGGTTTTATCGATTGGATCCATTAAGAGGGGTGTGGGTCATTTTTGATTGAGGTTGGTCGTGTTATGGCCGTGGGGGTCGTGTGGTGGGCTCGAGAGTTGCTTGGGTTTGGTTGTCACCCTTGGGGTTGACGTGCATGGTTAGATGGGGGGTGTTGGTGCACAGTTATGTGCGTGGTGTTTCGGGCATCATTGGGTGCAGGATGTGTGGTCCGTTGTTCGGTTGAAAGCTTTTTGTGAGTATCGTTTTGTGGAAGGTTTGGTGTTGGCCTCTGGGTTAGATTTTGGCTTTCTGCATCCTTGGTTGTCCCAATGGGTGAACAGGTCGTTCGGGTGATCGGATGACGGGTGTGTGGCATGTGTTATCGTGACAGGTTATGTGGCGTCGTTATGTAGAACATCGTTGTTATACGTGCTTTTGTGCTTATAGAACTATGGTTAGTTTTATTCTTGCATATTTTGGATAGATATGTGGCCTTATGTGGTTTAGATGCACTTAAAGCTCTGGTTTTATATAGGCACGTGTTGGTTCGATTTTATTCCGTGGTATGCAGTATTATCCTGTGGTTTGCAGTATTATCCCGCAAAATATGGTTTTATCCCATGGATGTGTGTTTGAGGATGGGTCTTTATGTATGTGATAGAACTGTTATTAAGGCTTGTGAGAGTCGATTTTGTGTTGCATATGGGGCTCGTGAGAGTCTATCTTTGCTGGTGAAGTATTGTATTGTATCTATATATTAAATTATTTTCTAGGCTATGATGAGTTGTGATACAAAACCGTTTTCAAAAAAAAGAAAATCTATTTTTCTTGAGGCACTTGGAATTTCTCATACAAAACCATTTTCGAGATGTTTTCATCTGAGACTTGTATGAGTTAAGATATAAAAACTGTTTTCCATGGGGTTCCTGTGAGTCGTTATCCAAAACTATTTTTAAAATATTTTCCTCTAGAACTCATATGAGTTCGAATTCAAAAACATCTTTAAAATCGTTTTAATGGCTCGTGTGAGTCAAAAATTGTACCTCGTTTTTCGAGCATGTTTTGTTTATATTACAAATTTGTTTAGTTCCTGCTGAACTTTGGCTCACGGTGTGGGATTTGAAATATTTTTCAGCTACCGGTCACGCTGGTTAACTCGGGGTGGTTGGAGAGGCAGAAGACCTGTAGACATTTTTTTTTGTTCATTTGATCATGTGTGTTATAACATGTCTTTCGATGTTGGAACTGTGTTCTGTAAGAATTTTTGGCAGATATATTAAATGCATGTATGCTTTAATTTGTGAGTAAACATTGGGTTGGTTGTTTGTATGGTTGTTTATGGGTGTTTCACATAACCTGGAGTTTAGGGCGTGACAGAATGGTATTAGAGCTTTGAGTTCGAATACCTAAGAGCCGTGCGAAGGGGGTGCATCACCGTATGAGGTTGATTGCGTGTGCTTGGTTGCATGTGTTTAAATGCTTTGATAACAGTCTATCTTTGCTGGGGAAGCATTATATTGTATCTATATATCAAATTATTTTCTAGACTCTGATGAGTCGTGATCCAAAACTGTTTTAAAAAAAAAAAATTTCCTTGAGGCTCTTGGAAGTCCTCGTATAAAATTATTTTCGAAATGTTTTCATCTGAGACTCATTTGAGTTAAGTTATAAAAATTGTTTTCCTTGGGGCTCCTATGAGTCGTTATCCAAAATTGTTTTTAAAATATTTTCCTCTAGAACTCGTATGAATTTGGATTCAAAACCATCTTTAAAACCGTTTTTATGGCTCGTGTGAGTCAAAAATTGTACCTCGTTTTTCGAGCATGTTGTGTTTATATTATATGTTTGTCTAGTTTCTGCTGAGCTTTTGCTCACGGTGTAGGATTTGAAATATTTTTTAGGTACAGGTCATGCCAGTTAACTCGAGGTGGCTGGAGAGGTGGAAGACCTATAGTCTTTTTTTTGGTTCTTTTGATCATGTACGTTGTAACATGTCTTTCGGTGTTAGAACTGTGTTCTGTAAGCCTTTTTAGAAGATATATTAAATGCATGTATACTTTAATTTGTGAGTAAACATCGGGTTGGGTGTTTGTATGGCTGTTTATGGGTGTTTTACGTGGCCTAGAGTTTGGAGCGTGACAGAATGGTATCGAAGCTCTGGGTTCGAATACCTAAGAGCCGTTGAAAGTGGGTGCATCATCGTGTGAGGTTGATTGCGTGTGCTTGGTTGCATGTATTTAAATGCTTTGATAACATGAACGTGTTAGCGTATTAAGCACGAGAATGTTGTCTATATATGAGCATGGCGGTTGAACCTTAGAATTGATTAGTCTTGCCTTTGGGCGTTTGGATAAACAAACTTGGGTTCGAGAGGGTTGAACCAGTAGCTCGGAGTCGGTTTTTGCTTGGGGTCAGTCGATTGAACTAGGGGGTTCAATCAACTGGATCAAGGTTTTGTGGGTTCAGTCGACTGGATCGAGAGGGTCAGTCAACTGACCCGTGTTTTTGGGGGAATTTTGTGAAATTCTAGTAGCTTATTTGGGTCGACTGGTTAGGGTCCAGTCGACTGGAGTCCTGTGTTGGGCGTTTGGTGTTTTGATGGTTGTGTGGTGGCCTCTTAGTCGATTAGGTTCTGAGGTTCAATCGACTGCTCTGCTCTAGTGGTTTTTTAGTTGATTGGATTATGGGGTTCTGTCGATTGGATCCATTAAGAGGGGTGTGGGTCATTTCTGGTTGAGGTTGGTCGTGTTATGGCCATGGGGGTCGTGTAGTGGCGTCTGGAGTTGCTTGGGTTTGGTTGTCACCCTCGGCGTTGACTTGCATGGTTAGATACGGAGTGTTGGTGCACGGTTATATGCGTGGTGGTTTGGGCATCATTAGGTACGAGACGTATGGGTTTGTTGTTCGGTTGAAAGGTTTTGGTGAGATCCATTTTGTGGGAGGTTTGGTGTTGGCCTTTGGGTTAGGTTTTGACTTTTTGCATCCTTAGTTGTCCCGGTGGGTGGACAGGTCGTTCGGGTGAGCGGATGATGGGTGTGTGGCATGTGATGTCGTGACGGGTTGAGTGGCATCGTTATGTAGAACATCGTGGTTATACGTGTTTTTGTGCTTATAGAACTATGATTAGTTTTATTCTTGCATATTGTGGACGGATATGTGGCCTTATGTGGTTTAGATGCACTTAAAGCTCTGGTTTTATATAGGCATGTGTTGGTTTGATTTTATCTCGTGGTATGCGGTATTATCTCGTGGTATGTAGCCTTATTCCGTGATATGCAGTATTATCCCATAGTATGCGATTTTATCTTGCGGTATACGATTTTATCTCGTGGACGTGTGTTTGAGCATGGGTCTTTATCTATGTGATAGAACTGTTATTCAGGCTCGTGAGAGTCGATTTTGTGTTGCATATTGGGCTCGTGGGACGTGGCTCGTAGGAGTCTATCTTTGCGGGTGAAACATTGCATTGTATCTATATATCAAATTATTTTCTTGGCTCTGATGAGTCGTGATACAAAACCGTTTTAAAAAAAAACTGTTTTCCTTGAAGCTCTTGAAAGTCCTCGTATAAAATTGTTTTCGAAATGTTTTCATCTGAGACTCGTATGAGTTAAGATATAAAAACTGTTTTCCTTGGGGCTCGTGTGAGTCATTATCTAAAACTGTTTTTAAAATATTTTCCTCCAGAACTCGTATGAGTTCGGACTCAAAACCATCTTTAAAATCGTTTTTATAGCTCGTGTGAGTCGAAAATTGTACCTCATTTTTCAAACATGTTTTGTTTAAATTACATGTTTGTCTAGTTTCTGATGAGTTTTGGCTCACAGTGTGGGATTTCAAATGTTTTTTAGGTACCGGTCACGCTGGTTGACTCGGGGTGGTTGGAGAGGCGAAAGACCTGTAGTCTTTTTTTTTTGTTCTTTTGATCATGTATGTTTTAACATATCATTCTGTGTTAGAACCATGTTCTATAAGCCTTTTTGGTAGATATATTAAAGAGTCCCGAAATTTTTTATCGAAATATATTACCGAAGCTTTGCGGGACTATTTTCTATAGCACCGATCTTCATCTTTTTTGCTCACTGTTTCCTCCCGCTTTCCTCAATTGTTTCCCATTATTTTCTGTTTTCGGCAGCCACCGCCGACTGGGACGTTGCGTAGTACACTGCCTTTCGTCCAGTACCTCTGGAAGCTCTTGCAGAAATAAAAGAGAATTAGATTGCAAATCTAACACTAGCTTGTACCTGTTCTACAAGAAGGGGAGAACTGGTGATTATCCAGATGAAAACCTCGAGGAAAGAGAAAACGTCAACGGTGCAGTTGAGGAGTTTGCTAAGCTCTTTAAGGAGCAGACCAGAAATGAGTTCGAGCCATGGGAAAGGGAGGAGAAATTTCAGAAGAAACCGCAGATGTTTTCTCCAGTAGACATGGTAATTTTGCTCTCTCTCTAGGCTGCCAAGTCTTGTATGCAATCTAAACTAGATTATAGTAATTGCCTGTCACGCCCCAAACATCCGGGTCACGCGAAAGCCCACCAAAACACCCATTTAAGAAAATAGGTTTTACAGTTGGAA